>MU185630.1:0-70771 GCA_016904865.1 Pissodes strobi | reverse complement strand
AGACCGAGCAGTGCAAGACTGATACTTAGTGATGAGCGAGAGGTCAAAGCCCTTGCTGCGCGGTCTTGGTCTTGCAGAAAAAGAAAGACCAAGACCAGCTCCAGGTCTGCAAGAGCAAGACCAAGACCGAGCAGTGCAAGACTGATACAAGGCTAAGACTTAGTATTGCAAGACACGAGACGAGACCGAGCATGCAAATGCTTTGCGGTCTTGCGTTTTTCTTTTCGCAATTTTTATTTGTTTACATATTGCCCTTAAATCTAGGATCGAAATTGTTGGGTCGAAATAAGGAGACAAAAATTTCCTATAAACGTTTGTCAAAAATCATTTTGTTTGTAAGATACATGTAGGGAGAGTTAGACCGTATTCACTATTTGTCACACCGCATTGTAAATGAATAAGAATGTATTAAGTAAAAAAGCAGGCAAATTTTTGAAGAAAATATGAGTGCCTGCTTTTTTACTTTATACATTCTTATTCATTTACAATGCGGCGTGACAAATAGTGAATACGGTCTAAATTTCCCTGCATGTATCGTACAAACAAAATTATTTTTGACAAAAGTTTATAGGATATTTTTTCTCCTTATTTCGACCCAACAAGTTCGACCCTAGAATTAAAGGCAATATGTAAACAAATAAAAATTGCGAAAAAAAAATTACAAAAATCTAATTTGGATTTTAAACAAATTACACAAACGTCAATAAATTTCTCCAAGCGTTCTTGCATATAGACCGGGAGATAGTGATCATTTTTGAATGTGATTTTGGCCAGTATGCCCGTTGGAGGCTATCATAATACGCATATTCTGAAGTTATAAAGTTAGAAATTGAAGCATCATCCTGGGTCATTCACAAACAAGATATTTAATTGCTAATTCAATTCTGCTTTGATAATGAATTAATCTCAATAAATTTATAATTCATAATAATGAATTTCATAATGAATTTTATTTATCTTTTTAGTTTTATTTTTATTTGTTTATGCCTACTATATTTTTTTGACAAAATATAATACAAATTTCAGCAGTCTCCTTGTCCCACGCTGTGCAATTTGGTTGTTGTTTTTTAATTGTTCTTTATTGTTTGTAATGTCCATTGTAATCCGCAATATTATCTATTTTAATCCTGTTATGAGATATGAGTGTTAAGTGTACGAGAGAAAAGCACAATTTTCATGTTTCATGAATCTTTGTTTTCTTTTTCCAAGAAATAATGATTTCTATGACATGCATATGCATTACATTTTCATACTGACAAATATTGTATCTTTCTTTAAACCTTTACTTTACTTTAAATGACTTGAAAAACTTTTTCTTAGTTTTCTTTTTAAAAATTGCCTCCAGTAAAATTTACCAAAAAAGTGCAAGACTTGCAAGAGCAAGACCAAGACCGGACCCTGTAAGACCAAGACCACTTATTAAACTGCAAGACCACTTCTTAGACTGCAAGACCAAGACTCCAAGACGACATATGCAGGACCAAGACCACATAAGAAATAATGATTTCTATGACATGCATTACATTTTCATACTGACAAATATTGCACCTTTCTTTAAATGACTTGAAAAACTTTTTTCTCAATTTTCTTTGTAAAAATTACCTCCAGTAAAAATGTACCAAAAAAGTGCAAGACTTACAAGAGTCTTGGAGCAAGACCAAGACCACTTATTAGACTGCAAGACCAAATCCAAAACCACCTATGCAAAACCAACCCGGTCTTGGTCTTGCATTTGCTCATCACTACTGTATTTGGCAAAAAGCTGTGACAGACTGCAACTATTTAAGTCATACTCCATAGATACACGTAGAGATATTTTGTTCAGCAGCAGTCAAAGGCCTAAGCAATTTATGGCAACGATTGCCGTTCACAGAGTCATCAACACAATTTGAATAGAGGATGGTCCAAGATTAGAACCCTGTGGCGCAGTTGGAATAAAACTGTGTGGTTTTAGGCCATCAATCCTATAAACAATTTTCGACCTATGAAGTATGAAGGAAGCAATACCATCATCACAAGAGCCCGCGAAAATGCAAATAGCAACAGGCAAAGTCCTTGCTTATGTCAGTATATATTGCGGCCTCTCTCATTAAGTATGCATGCATAAAACCTAAAGAGAAAACAAAGTTCAGTAACAAGATCTTTCCGAGAAAAAAATATGCTGGTTGACAGAAAGTCTAGATCGAGTTTCGGAAAACATGATCATGATGAAGACTTGTTTCAAATAGTTTTGAGAACTGATATTGGGCGATAGTTTTCAATCAAGCCGGAATCATCCTTTCTAAGTTCGGGGCATACTCCCGCAACCTTCCACCTGTCAGGAAACAAACCAGTAACAAGAGTTAGATTAAATATATAACACACTGGTGATTCAAAATCCCTTGTAGCTGGGACCCGCGGCGAGTTTATTTTTCAAGGACCTAGTGGCAGTGATAATGCAATTTGTGGTGATTGTAGGAGAAACGTGAACATAATCGGAATCACAAGCCATATCAAGATCATGGTGTGGTAGTGGAGCATAATCGCGGTACACATTTTGAAAACAGACGGGCAAATGCTACTGCGGACTCCGATATGAACCAAATGTTGGAATCCTTGATTGCGTCCAGAGGACATAAAAAATATCCAGCCGAGGTATCGTTTTTCAGGTGCGATCGGGTTATATGTCTTGAGTTTTGCTGGTAATTAGAACCCCCTTTTCTCCACTGCAAATGGGACAAATTGGGCAGAAATGTCATTATTATTTCCAATGGCACCAACAGCCAATATAACTGTTCTATCGATGGTTTTACTATGAAAAGAACCATAAATATAGTATATGAATCATAAGGTTGGGCAGCAAATAAACGATTAACCTGACACATGCCCTGAAAAATATAAACTGACACTCTCCAAATCTTTTTTCTCCAAAAGCCCAATTAAAATTTGCTTTTGATTCACACTTAAGAGTTAAAATAAATCTTCTCTAGGTGTCGTCTCCGCTTCGAAGGTTGGCAAACATCAGGGCAATTCTTATTTTTGCGACCGCAGCTCTAAATAGCTCATTGTTACTGCATCCAAACCACTCCCTAAGGTTCTTCAGCCATGAATTTCGTCTCCTTGCTACAGATCTCTTTCCATGGATTTTTTCCTGCATAATAATTTGTAGCATTCGACATTTTTCTCCCCTCATGACATGTCCCATATACAGCAGTTTTCTTCTCTTAATTGTTGCGATTACTTCTCTCTCCTTATGCATACGTCTCATTACTTCCACGTTAGTTATTCTCTCTACCCATGAAATCTTCAATATTATTCTCCAATATATCCACATCTCAAATGCCTCTAGTCTCCTCACGTCGATTACCTTCAGCGTCCAGGCTTCCATCCCATAATATAATACAGACAGCACATAGCATCTCATCAGTCGTATTTTTAATTCTGGGTTTAGGGCTCGGCAGCAGAAAAGCCTCTTCATTCTTGTAAATGTACTTCTGGCCTGTTCGAATCTGATTCGTATTTCTTGGGAGCTGTCATTGTTTTCATTAATGGTCGTGCCTAGGTATTTGTATTCTCTTACTCTTTCAATAGGTTGATTCTTCACATATATCCTACGAATATCCTGAGTTGTTTTTGTTATCAGCATATATTTTGTTTTGCTTATGTTCAGTTAAGTCCATATTCTTCGCTTACTGTGACCATTCCATTAGTTAGCGTCTCTAGGTCTTCATGTGTTCCAGCTAAAATAACTGTATCGTCAGCCTACCTCAAATTATTTATTGTCATGCCGTTAATTTTAATGCCTATGCCCTATTTACTATGCCCTCCGAGTGTAGATTGATGAAAGTATACACCCTTGACGAAGACTTATCTGTATTTCTATTTCTTCTGATGTCATGTCTTCTATTCGTACTGCTGCTTTTTAGCCATAGTATAGGTTTGAAATTATCCTTATGTCTCTGAGGTATATTCTTCTCTTTACTAATGTATCGATGAGTAGGTAATGCCTAACTTTATCAAATGCTTTATTGTAATCTATGAAGCACGCGTAAATGTCTTGATTTACGTCTAGGCATCTTTGTGATAGGACATTGAGTGCAAATAGTGCTTCCCTTGTTCCTAAGCCTTTACGGAATCCAAATGTGTACCGCTGATGTCTACATCCAGTTTCCTGAATATTCTATTGTGGACCACCTTCAACAGGACTTTCAGTGTGTGAACTATCAGGCTTATTGTACAGTAGTCAGAGCAATGCTTGGCATTTTTCTTTTTTGGAAAGGTTATAAAAGCTGATAGCAACCATTCATTTGGTTTTACTACTGTTCGATATATGGTATTGATTAATTCTACCAAAATATGAATCCAGTCCGCCTCTATCAGTTTAAGGATTACCACTGGCAGTTGGTCCGGGCCTACAGCTTTTCCGTTCTTTAGCATGTCCAGTGCATATATCACTTCATCCCTAATTATGTCCGGGCCTAACTCTCCTATATTTTCAAGATTAGTTTGTGGTCTCTCATCTTCGAATAGTTGTGTAATATAATTCTTCCATATTTCTGGCTTTTGTTCTATTTCTGTGACTATTTTCCCGTTGTTGTTGTACAATATATTGACACAGATTTAATATGTGATATTGAGTTGCCTTTGTTTGATGCCGGCGAGTTCTTTGATTTTTTTGTTTATGTTGAAACTGTCGTGTTTTGCTTGTAGCTCCTCAATTTCCTCACATTTTTGTTTGTAGCAATCTTCCTTTGCTTTTCTGATTTTTGTACGGAGTATTCGTTGTGTTTCTTTATATTGTTAAATAAACAACATATATAGCTTCTTCTCTTATCCATGAGATTAAGAATTTCGTTAGTTATGCATTCTTTCTTTTCCGTGGGTTTCTCTTTCTTTAAATTGTTTATTGAGGGTTCCAATAAAACTGATTTAATACAACACCATTTTTCGTTTGTGTTACTGCAATTTCGGTATTCTTCCTTGCTTTCGAGTGTTTCCAGATTTTTGTTTACTCTTGTTTCTAACTCATTCCGTATGCCTTGGTTTTTAAGTGTTCTGTATTTATCCGAGTTTCTCTCTTCTTTGGAGTTCTTTTGAGTTTGATGTGCATATGGGCCACTAAGAGATTTGGTCCGAGGAGACATCAGCGCCCGGATAGGTCTTAACTGACTTGAAGTTGTTTCTATATCTAGCGCTTATCAGGATGTAGTCTATTTGTTTCTTATGGGATTTTGGTCACTGTCCTGTGGGGACTTCCATGTGTAGAGTCGTCGTTTTGGAAGCTTGTAGAAGGTATTAGTTATTATCACCTCTTCCTCCTGGCAAAATTGTATTAGTCTATCGCCTCTTCAATTTCTTATCCCCATTCCATATTCACCTATGTACTTGTCACATCTTTCCTTTCCGACCTTCGCATTAAAGTCTTCAAGAATTATAGTGATATAATATCTTGGGTTTAGTGTGTTTGTCTGATTAGTTCGTAAACGAGCTCGTTTTCTTCTTCTGGTTTGTCTGCAGTAGGGGCATATATTTGTATTATGTTCAGTTTCCTTGAATTGGTCTGTAGTTGCAAGAACATGACAAATAAAATTTAATATTCAAAGATTATATGCTCTAAATATACAATAAACTGTTTAGGAGTAGTATTTGTTTAGATATTTTTAATATAAGTATAAGGGAACTGAAAAAAATATATTACTTCTACTTTAGTCCTTCCACAAAGGTGTTTGTAAAGTTTGACAATAAATAAATAAAAAAAAATACTATTAATTAATTATATTCCGATAAATTAAAGGCTTTTCTTAAATTAGCTGAATCACAAACAAGAGTTTTTCCAGTATGTAGCTTTAACGTGTCAGCTTGAATATTTACGTAAATTGTATGCCTACGATTATTTTGGGAAAATATAAACCATCTAACTGTATAACTAACGTATTCCAAAACACGCTGGGTGTTTATGTTCAGAGTTACAAGACAGGCTAAACAGTTTACTTTGCGTTCGGTCGTAAAATATAATGGTTATTATGACCTATCGAATTGCCGGCCATGTTTATTTTTCATACGATCTTGGCAGCATATCCTCAGTTTCTAACCTCCCTCTTCTCCGGCTATGAATAACACTCAACATTTAGATATTTATCATAAATTTAATTGATGCGAAACACTATGCAGCTTTTAAGACGCACATGGTCAAGGTAATTATGGGATGCGATATTTTTATGTATCAGAAAGCTGTATTCTTGTGCTCTTTATTTTTTGCTGGTTCATGAATGTTTGCGCCTTCCGTGAATGTCACCGTCAGCTAAAATTTGGCGATGTCAACATGCACCGACTTTTATCAATTGTCTAAGAAATAACTCGCCATAAGCCATACTACAGGGGTCGACTCAACCCAAGCACTTTCGTATTATTTATGGGTTTTTCCAAGACACCATTAAGATTAGTTTTTGCTTATGTTAGACGATAAGCATAGGCGTAGTGAGAGCAGATGGAAAGTCAGTTAAAGAACGAATAGACTAAAGGTCGTTTCATAATTACAAATAGTAGCAAAAAAATTATGGTTGATATTAAGGGTGCAAACCAGTTTATACGCAATAGATTTTATTATTTCTGAAAGAAATTGATAGGTAAGTTATTTAAATTAATAAAGTTTTAAACATTATTTTAACAAGTGTTTATTATGGATAAATGAATAATGTAAGCGGGAATTTCTTTAGTATTTATATTTGGACTTTTGTGCAGCAGTTCTCCACGTCACAATTTAGCTTTGAAAATAAGTGAAAAGTCGTCTTCTGAGTATGTACTGTTATTCGCCTTCTGAATAGTCGGTCGTACTATCGCCATTGATCTCCAGTTAAATAAATCAGCGGCTCTATAGTCTCATCCAGCATACCATCAGGTTCCCCCATTCTTTCCTTTTTCTTAATTAACAAGCTCTTGGCATTTACTCAGTTTAGGAATCGGCTTGTTTTAATGTCTGTTGAAAAATACTTGCAAGGTCTTTCGATTTAAAGGCACTGCTATGCCTAACTATAAAACCATTAACTTGGACCCAAATTAATTCTACTGGATTTACATCACAGTGGAAAGGGGGGGGGGGGGGGGGTAAGCGAAGTACTCTTCGTTTTAGAGCCATTTCATCAACCAGATATATTTCGTGAAAGGCTTATTATTCACGACTTCAAGTAACTCCTTTGCAATCATATCTCCTTACGAACTTTACTATACAGTTACGTACTGTTTTGTCACAAATTAATTTTATTAAAGTATAGTCCTTATATATCAGAAGTGGGTTGGATCCGGCAGATTTTTTCCATGCTGGACACAATGGGAAAAGAAAAAACGAAAAAAGAACAATATATCGAAATGCGGTCGACGTGACCGACGGTATCGTACAGAGAATGAGTGCAAATCTTAAAAAAAAACAATTAAAACTCCTAAAAAAGATATTGACAACCTATAATTTCAAATAAAAAGTCAAAAAAGTCAAAAGTATTTATTCAATAATACGGACATATACAATAAAATACAGTTCAGGGGTACAATGGACCGGAGTCTGTGGGTGCACATGTGTCTTAAAGATTTACAAATACAATAAAAAATAATAAAAATAATAAATTCAAAATAAAAATAAAAATAATATATACACACAAATAATTAAAGAGATTAAAAATATACATTTAAAGTAGGAGAAAAAGGTATCAGTATCAGTAACAGCCTTAGGCCACCAATCGGGCCTGTTGTGCCCCCAGCCCGCATTAGAGAACCTCCAGGATGCCGGTCCTCCTTAAGAAAGCCCGCATCTCCTTCAGATTAACACGACACAATGAATCTGGCTCGATCGGCGTCGCGCCAAGGATTCTGAGTATTTTCTGAGTATATTTTGTAAACATTAATTTTTCTCCTCGTATTCCGTAGTATTTTTTTTTTGCTAGAAGCTCGATATTATAATTTCAGGCCTACTGATATTTACATTTCTTTATTTGGGATAACATACGCACTTTTCCAGTTACATTCAAATTTTATTTCCATTGCAATTTGTCGTCACTTATTTAACTTTATTTTTATTTTAATTATTTAATAATACCTATCCTTAAAACTGACGATACCCACGTGGAATAAAAATGACAGATGACGTTAAGACCTGCAGTTTATGACGTCAAATGACAAGTGGTTGATTTTATACCGGATTACGTCATGCCCTAAAAATATCGAGGAGATGGTAAATAATTTTTCGTTAGCTCTACCGGAAATATGGATAATCCACTGATTTTTCTAAGACAGTCATAATATTTAACATAAATAATTATTATACCACGAAAACAATCAGGTTATAAAATCATGGATGATGTCGCGGCGCATACCAAACTATTAGCCCATTTTACGAATTCCGTAAGTAGATGGTATGGGGTCTCGGCGTCCTCCATGCACCATCTACACTCACCCTCCTCTGCAATTCTCAGCATTTCTCAGCATTTCAAATAGATATCTATAGAACTATTTGAGGTAAATCAACGAGCTTTTCTATGTTATGTGATATGACAAATAGGTATATGTAGTTGGTTAATATCACTGCAGGTTTATCAGTACCTACATAAACTTACCAACTAACTTGAAGAAACCTAATCTTTACTGAGGGTGTACAAATCTAATACAATTATTTTATTCAGCAGTATTATTGCCGTCCCTTGGATATGTCTCATCAAATTGTCTGTTTTATTTTCTGTAATTTTTTAATTGCACACCCCTGGTTTGGTTCATTTTTAGAGTATGACACAAAGTAACGATTATCTGTCATAACAGTTCGATATATCCGTAGCTTCCTTAAGATGAATTTCCCAATTAATATTTTCTGTTCTAAGAACCCCCCGGAAGTTCATAATTGTCCGCCTGAGACGCTCCGGGTACACATATTATTACACAATATATGCAATATTGGTGATGGGCTGATGGAAGTGCCATCACCGATTTGGAGTTGCACGAAGTTTAAAAATAATTCCGAAAAATCCGAATATGGCAAATAAAGTATGGTTTTTACATTACCTAAGTAAGGCCCAGGAATCATATGTAATATAAATTACACACACAACCCAATTACATATTTTAATTCTAATTTAACATACAATTAAAGACATACCACAAAAGCATTTTGAAGTAAATCGTTAACGTTGTAACGAACATGGAAAATTAATGTTATTAATTATTTTTTCCATCTAATTAGCAGCTTTAATTATGATATCGACGCGGAAATTATATACAAAATTGAAAATAGATGCGCAAGAGACAAGTTTATATATCAACCATCTAATGGTTTTCGCGTTTGGAATAATATCTACTGGTTAAAAACTAATGTTAAACATATGGCTTCCATTTGATTAACACAAATTTGCTAGTAGTAGCAATTATTAACATTTAGCATTTATCTATGTCTGCGTTGCCAGGCTGATGTAATAAATTTAAATAGATATACACACATTCGACGCAAAAAAGAGAAGAATGTAAGTATATGAAAAAGGGCCCAAGCGTCCCCGTATAGGACTTAGCAACTTAGCTGAAAAACTACGCAGTGCGGGTGAAGTCAATTGAATATTAAGGATGCTAAAACTTAAAATGCATGCAAATACAATAGAAAAATCGTTGGACTGTAACAAGTAACATCACTGAGCCTTATCAATGAAACGTTTGGTATAGGTGGGATAGTTTGGCGTCAGTCGCAAAATAGCACCTAGGTTCTAGGATAGTTAGGCAATTGCTAGTATTGAGACTATCATATAGAATTATAGTACTCTAAGCTCATAGTGTGCCAAACACTCCTTTGAACCCGCACTTAGACGCCGATCTAAAATGCTGAAACTTCAAAATTGATAACATCCCTGCTGACTTTTCAACGGATTGTCACAAGCATGTCTGACCACAGGGAAGGCGTGGGTGCAACCGAAGAATTCCTTTAGGGGACCTCGAATGTAAGGAATTCCCCAAATTGCTGAGGTGGTGTCTGACTTGCTAGGTAGGCAACCTGCAAACTGGCTCATGAATAATTATAACGTTAATGATCAACTGGATACACTGAAGCTGGAGAGAGCTTTTAAATCTATCAAAATAAAATATACCGGACAAGGAACAAGAAGACCAGAATATCAGGGGACTCGAGGAAAACCATGATTGTCTCGAGTTTTGTGCGATCGTCACTGTGTCCCAAAAAATTGTTCTTGGGATCTACCAGAGGGTACATGTTATGGTGTTGTTGCTTTGGTAAAAAAGAAACGAAGTTGCGAAAGCTCTTGTCTTAAAGCCGAGAATATTTATATTCTTCCACACTGACTGGCTGCATAGACATTCGAGGAAAAATTTATATGTTTTTAAAACAATTAAGAAATAATACTTACTACTTAAAGACACAAATTACGTTAGATGGCCTAAAAGAAAAATAGACTTTTACGGTCCGCACATATCTGTAAATTCCCGTTGTATTTCTCATGTGAATATCATATACCTACTGAGTCAGCAGATGGTAATTTAAAAAATGTTGTTACAAACAAAACAACACTGATAATGAGTATATTAAGATATAGCTAAGATTTTGAAGTCTGAACTATCCGATTTTATGATTCAACGCTACTGCGTGAGAACAATACAATTATTTTCTTCTGCAGGATGAAAACGTTCTCTCATCATGATGCCATAGTTTAAGTCAGGTACAAGCAGATTCATCAGGAAACACTATCGTATTCATCAATATTACATTTTCAGTATGTTTCTAACCGAATGGTTTCAATGGCGTCTATGTAGACTCTCTGCCTGACTTTACTCTGTCTAGATTCTCTATCTGACTTCGATTTAAGAACATTTTACATTTTCATAACAATAAACATTTGATAAAAAAATAAACAAATAGAAAGTTCAGTACCATGAGCATCAAACACCCAAACTAAATCGCAATGCCAACAATGCCTGACACCAACCAAGGCTTGTTCTCATTGGCAAGGGTAATGCTGCATCGGCCTGATGAGATCCCTAGAAGTTCGAAACATGCTTCTTTTTCCTAATGTGGGCAGATAACCGCTAATTCATTGGAAGTTTTGAGGAGATAATCGTTGGTTCATACCACTTACGTGGGCGGTGAAACTCTTGGAGAGACTAGCGTTCGGACGCAGTAAGAATGAGCTGGTAAATTTCGCTCTATGTGATATGTAAGCAGAATCCAATAACCCAGTAAGGAAAGAGCGTCACTAGATTGACGCGAAGACGAAACCCAATAGTTAGTTCATTCGCCCAACTAGACAACGGCACCAAACAAACGAAATAGGCCGTCACGTGCTGTCCTAATCTTTCATGTGGATCTCTCTGTCAATGCATGTCACTTAGTTTTGAACCCAGTCAGTTCAGCAACACAAGGAAACCGGACTGGCATAGTGCGATTTCTAAAGATAATTTTGCTCTCTGCTGATGCAGAGACTAAAAACAGAGTTTCATTCACAATACCGAAATAGAATTTTTGCACTCGACGCGCGTTTCTCTAACCATGTTAGCATCATCAGGAGATGGTTAGTTTTTACCCATCTCCTGATGATGCTAACATGGTTAGCGAAACGCGCGTCGAGTGCAAAAATTCTGTTTCGGTATTGTGGATGAAACTCTGTTTTTAGTGCATGTTGCCGAAGGTTCCAAACCCCAACGTAGTTGATGCAGAGATATTGACGAAAGACGAAACTCTAAGCTATTTTTCAATTTATTTTATAATACATTTTAAACAGTTTAAAGTTACTTGTGGCAATCGTCGGGTCTAGAGGTTTGCAACAGGAACGAAGACTTAAAAAATGCCAGGCTTGTAGATTGCTAGGGAGTCGTTTCGGCTAGTTTCAGCCCTCAGCCGCCCGGCACTGCTACCTTTACAGACATTTTGTGCATGACTCTACAATTTAATTTGTGTCCAAAAGACCTAGGCTTCTTCCAAACGATGCTATTTTCTTGGGAAGTAGTTGACTCACTTCTTGAGGTGATAGCTGTACTCCTTCAAGGTACTTGAGCCTTTTGCAGAGTTCGGTTGGACATTGGCATCTATGTTCTGCGGTTTCAGTTGCATTATTGCACAATCTTGCATCGGTCGTCTTCTGACTCTTCTGCTTTGCCTATTGCCTTTAGGTGGTATTTTACCGGGCAGTGTCCAGTGAGCAGTCCGGCGACAGTTCTAATATCTGCTCCGTTCATGTCTAAGAGCTGTTCTGCTCTTTTCGCAGAGATGGTGATAAGCCTTTTCGCCTGTCTTAGTCCTGGAGTGTTTCTCCAGTAGAACGACAGTTGGTCTTTTCTTCCTTTGTTTAGTTCTTCGGTAATGTGGCTCTTCATAAGGCCACAGTTGGGCTCTGGACTATAATATGGTATTCCAACTCCTTCTCTCGCAAGGCAGTCTGCTTTTTCGTTGCTCTCTATGCCTCTATGGCCAGGAACCCACATTAAAGTTACGTGGTTGCGTGTTGTTAATTGTTTTAGGGTTTGCTTACATTCCCAGACTAGCTTTGACACGCACTCGAAAGCTTTTAGAGCCGCCTGGCAGTCTGAGATTATGTAGGCGTGCTTTCTGTGAAGTTCTTGTGTGCCTCACACTCTTCTGCACATATATGTATGGTCATATATTGGCCTAGCGCTTTGGAAAGCTTACAGTTTCGACCTGAAATAACCAATCCTGCTCCTTTCGCTAGTTCTGAACCATCTATGTATTACAGCGATGCGTTGTCGGCCTGAGGTAGTTTTTTACTCTCTCATGATTGGCGGTCATCAATAACCACTGCGGGACATCTAGGTCCAACATGACCGTCATTTGGTCACTTAGTTTGCCAGTTTAATTTCTTCAAAGATGCGGAGGTGACCAGTCAAAACTCCAGGCTTAAATTTGCCTATTTGGAATAGCCTGTCAGCACTGATAGTCGCCTCCCTCTTCACACTGAGATGAATGTTCAGCTTTACCTCTAAGACTGCCGTAGGGCACGTTGACATTGCCCCTGTTATTCCCAGGCATATTAAGTTTGGTCCGAGCGGTAACCTGCTGGGTTTTTGGCCACCATACCAGGGAAGCATAGGTGCCCGTGGGCTTTATTATTGTTTGGAAGACCCAATATACTATTTTAGGCCCCCATGTCTTAAGTATGTAAGTTTATGGTTCAGTGTGACCCCTAAATATTTTACCTCGGTGGCGAAAGTTAACATTCAGGCGCTCTCATATCTAGCTTCCTTCTTTGTGTAAACTGGACAAGAATGGTTTTCCTAGGATTTAGAGAGAATCTCTCCCCTCCACTCCAATTCTTGCTGATGTTTGGGGCATTATGCATGCGGTTTGAAATTACGCCTTCATGTTTCCCCTTTATTATTATTACTAGGTCGTCTGCGTAGCCTAGAACTTTAAATCCAGCTCTACCCAGAGTGGTAAGGATTTTGTCCACTACTAGTGTCCACAGTAGGGGGGAGAGAACACCTCCTTGAGGGCACCCTTTCACTGTGCTGACGGTTGTTGACGCTCCGTTTATTTTTGCTGTTACGAAGCGGTGCTTTAGCATTGTTTCTGTCCATCTTATGATTGTATTATCAAATGCTCCCTCTATGTCAACGAACGCAGCAAGAGCAATTTCTTTGCATTCGATTGTCCTTTCTATGTCTTTAACTAGACAGTGCGGTGTACTTAATGTGGATTTGCCTGCTTGGTAGTCGCACTGCCTAATATGCAGTGATGTTCTCCTGAGAGTTTCGCTTCTTATGTATTGATCGATTGCTCTCACCATTGTTTTGAGGAGAAAGGAGGTTAGGCTGATGGGACGGTATGATTTTGCTTGCCAGGCTTAGTGAGAGTCAATAATTATGTTGTACGATGAAACTGCATGTAGACCTCTCAGTCTTTTAGATCTTTTGGTATATTCCAAAGCTATTAATTAGTCAACAGACTTGAACAATTTTTAGCCCTATACGCCTATACCTATAGTAGGTATCTAGGGTATGAGTGATATGGCATGCGTAGCAGTTGTCTGTATCTTCTGTTCCTGGTTTGTTTGTAGTTTGTGTGATTCAAAGATTAAGTAGTCAAATGCCTACGTAGTGGTTTGTCGATAGTAAGAACCTTCTTGAACGACATTCTTATATGCACCTTATTGTTTTCTGTACTTGATTATCGGACCGGTTCGAAATTAACTATATATGTGTACACCAGGCATATAAGCTGGGAAGTTGCTCTGTATAGGACAGGAGGAGAAATCAATAATCTACAATAGGAAGGACAGATAGTCATTAAGAAAGCAACGAGTCCTACAAATGCATCTTGAACAGCAAAAATTGGATATCATGTAACTAACATATTGGTGCTACCAATGTACATACCTAATGAGACGTTCAATTGCGTAACGGTCATGCCCTACAAATTTTAAAACTGAATATTTTACACAATATTTCATAATAACAGTCGATTAATAAAAAGATAATTAATGATACGTAATCATTGCCGAGAAAACATAAATAACCGATCGGGAAATAAATAAAACCGTCATTTAAAATAATATTATTATTAGCTAATTAATTAATCAGTGCTGGGTGAAAACCGTCACTCTGTTCTGTTTTCAATTATCTTCGTTCTCTGAAAGTGTAAATTATAAATTCCCAGAATTTTAACCCAGAGTATTCCCCATTGGCGATGTTGCCACATTTAAAGCAGTAGTCAATATAAAATGATGAATCATATTATTAACGCGTGAGTGATGATCGGCACAATGGCAATACATTATAAAATCGAAAAGACTTTAAATCAGATCCTCTGATTGGGTAGAATATAACTTGGGAGGTGACCTTTGTTTGCTTTAAGGAGCCTTGCGACTTCATAGCTGCCCAAAATGAAGGAGTGAGCATTCACGAGATTGAAATTACCTAGGTACAAAAGAGGTGTGTACATCACGTCATATAAAAACACCATTAAACTAGCAAACGTCTGAATATATTTGCTAATAATAACCTCTCATTTAATATACAATATTTTGCCTCGAAGGTACACGATAAAAAGTACAGAGAAGAAGCTATACCATTGAGGAGGGTGATATATAATTTCAAGTTGCAAAAAGGAGAACTACAGAAATGCCTGGAAAGGCTCCTCATTTCTATTGAAAGGCTGCAATTACCTGCAGAAGAAGAAATGTAAATTTCGCCCCACAAAACATTGTAAAAGTCTGGATTTCCTTGATAATGCATAAAATTGGGTCCACCCAAGAAAACCTCTGGCATAAAGAACAATATGCCTCGATTATAAGAAAATGGTGTTACTGATCTTTATGTCAACAAAAACTCAAGCTAAAAAATGTTTGACTTTGACGTGTAATTGAAAAATGCGTAAATATATATTTCACAAGATATTCTGCACCGCTTGACAACGCGGTCTGATAATCAGCAAACACGCCACGGGGATCGCGGGAAGGGGGTAGGCCCGGTCGGAAATCGTTACGGCAGTGACGTCACGACCAATAGCAGCAACGGGCTACGTCACTGGCTGCGCGCGGCATCGTCCGGTTGTGTGTTTAGGTTGTAAACTGGAGCCTTTCGAGTACGAGACACTGTTGCCGTTATTACAAAGATTCGCTCGTTGTTGCAAATTCGAAAAACAGTTAATAGGACCTAAATTAATTATTCGATATAGAAGTAATAAGTAATCTGAATGTAAAGGTTCTAAACGGTTGCGTACCTATGCTCAAGTGTTTCTCATTTATACGGCCAACGACTAAGGCCTTCTATTTTATTGGTTGTTATTCAGTCGACTTAATTTACCTTAATCAAATTAACATTGTGGATTATTTTACATAGTAATTAATGGCTAAACATGTTTTATTAAACTTTTTAGAAGGCGGCTTTATTTTAAAAAAATTGTATCTTTGTCTTATTTGTAGGGCAGCAAACGGATTAAATAAAATCTGAGCAGAACCAATGATTCTTACATGGCAAAAGATATAAGAAGACAAACATGAAAACAATCTAAGTTATATCATTGTTACAGTGACAACATTTCTGGATGAATCAATTTCTGTGATAATTGTCATCTATATGTACATAAAATACGCAGTAAAAATAGGCTACACATAAAAATACTTAATGCAAATTTGTTATACCATAAAACACTATTACAGTCCAGCTATAATATGTAAACACTAGGAACTATTAAAAAATGTATGCTTCTAAAATTTCATTTTAAAAATAGCTATGAACAAGTAGTAAATATAAACATTTATGTGACAAGTAGCTATATAAATTGGCATAATAATTAATATATTGACTCCGCACACCAGCTGCAAAACAGCACCATTAATAAAACATACCACTTCCAAGTCCGATTTTCCATGTCTATAAACTTGTATGCTTCGGTCTCATGCTAAATATGCTGTTGTACAAATTAAAAACAAAAACAAGACCTCATCTAACTATATCCTTCAAGCGCATAAATTTAGCTGCAAGACATGACAACACCGCAATGCCAATATCGCAATCTGGCGCTTGCACAACCGCACCGAACCGGGAACATTTTAGTAAGCCAGGAATGGTCCGTCGAGCCGGATACGCGTAGTTTGCACCGTTAGACGTCGGTTTCCTCAGTGTGAATTAGGCTTTATATGGTCGTTCGAGCTCAGAGACAAATTGGTGACTTTTCTCCTAATTTTGTGCGCGGCATTTTTGTAGAACAACTTGTGTGTGTTACGATAACCTTTACCACCCGATTAGAGGACGATATTTTGTATTTTAAGAGTAGACTAGAATTGTTTTTCGACTCAGTGCAAGAAGATTATTTTTAAAAGTGAAGTCAACATGGCAACGGGTATTTTGAATTATCAGAAGCTCAATCGCCGCCAGGACCTATATTAGAACATTTTAAAGGTTGATTTTTGAAGTAAACTATATTTTAGCGCGTAATACTGTTACTTCAGTGTAAATCTACAGCATAAGAACTATTGTCATGACCATAAAGAATTATTAGATCTTCTTTTTTCAAGTATAAAAATAAATATATGGTAAACATGTCTGTAATGCAAATGCAACAAGCTAAGAGGCAGCAATGCTACCTCTGCGACCTGCCTCGCATGCCCTGGGCTATGGTTCACGATTTTTCAGAGGCTGTGTGCCGAGGTTGTGTTAATTACGAAGGCGCGGATAGAATAGAAGTCGTTCTTGATGCCGCAAGACAGTTAAAACGAGCCCACGGCTTCCAAGAAGCTAGGGCCTCCAGCCATGCCACAAAAGCACATAGAGAACACCAGCAGAACGGTGAGGTTGGAGCTAGTAGTAGATCGCAAAGTCAAACCGCGGGGCATCATCAAAGCTATAGCATGCATCATACGCGTGGGACTATGTTAGAAGGCTACCCTACAGCTCAACCACCTCCTCCTCCTAGAGGAAGTCAGGGGTTAGCGAGGCCGCAAGTGGATGGGGCTGCTGAGCATGAAGCATTGGTAAGTGTAGACAGTAGATTGTTGTGGTTTTTAATTTGGCGTGAGAAAAGTAACTTCATTATACTAATCAACATCAGCATTTACTGCAGTACCAACTACTAAAAATAATAACAGCTTGTTAGGAAGAATATTAATGATTTACCAAGGTACCCTTCAAGCTAATAGTAACTGTGTAGGAATATCTATAGATTAGTAGGTACATATCTTGTTTCAACTGGTTTACTTTGAAAGTATCAATACTTATTGAGAAGAACAATGTAGGTGATTACTGATTACATGCCACTTCATTTCGATTAATTATTAATTATTGTTCATTCAACCATTACTTTGTAATTTTACTTCAACATCGATAACATATGTACTTATACCGATGACATCATTGACAAATCCCTGAAAAATGTTAATTGCCTACCAACCAAACGTTAGCCCACTAAAGTAATTTAACCACACCATACAGTCATATGAATTGATTTTCACAAAATATTGTTAATAAATTTATATTTTCATGGAAATCTTTTGTTTCGGTTAATGACTAATGACGATATAATTTTGGTTGACACGCAAATCATAAACAGATTGTTAGTCACAGTACTTTTAATTAAAACACGATGAATATTTAGTATTATTCTTGTTGATTTTGTAATTAATAATACATTTTCGAAAGTTATTATGTATTTGGTGAATTGAATACACTTGATGATTACGAAGGACTGCTTGCCTTTCATAGTAACAACAACTTAAAGCTGTTTAAACGGTTATTAATTAGGGGATTGGGGAATTTTAACGCCAATAATGTCAGCAGAATCATTTAAAAATCATCATAACATAATTCAAATTGTGGTTCCAGTTACCTGCAAGTACAGTTAAAATAAAATAATCATAAGGTGAACTTAATTATAACTATAAATTAAGTGTATGGACTTTTTGTTCGAGAAATATAGGTTTTAAAAGTTAAAAACACTGAAAATAGTAGTCCCTTTTCTAACTTTTAGGTTAGTAAACAACGGGAAGAAATATACTAATTGCTAATTGTTACCGAAAATTTAATCATCATTAAAACTAACCCAATAATAATGTGTATGAATGTATAGGTTACCTACATTACGCAATATTAAGCAATCGACAATATGCATGGCTCTAGCTCCAAAATTTACCTTTGTAGGTGACCAGAGCTACCGTCCGCCTGCCCACCCATCTAGCCGCGGCAGCCGCCGCCCATCATCCATTGCAAACCCACCATCACAGCTCAACTACCCGACAAGCTAGCATGCCTACCCAAGGCATCAAAAGAGGATTGTCTGCTGCCGAAGAAGACGATCACCATCCGCACCATCACTCCAATGGGGAAGTTGGAGCTAAAAGAATGCTCGCCGTAGATGAGCACGGTAATGCCAGGCAAGAGCCCCCAATGGTGAGACCCCCCTTGACTAGAGGGGACAGTTTACCTGCAGTTTCGTTAGCGCAACCTTTTGTGGTATCCGCCGAGAGGACCTTTAAGCAGGAGAAGCACCCCATGAGAACGGGGTCATTTGATGCAGGGACTGCATTTAAAGTGAATGGTAAGTACCGAAAACTTTATTGTGGTGTGTAATGGCTACTTATTACTCTATTAGAAATTTAGGTACACAAATTGTTAATTAAAGGTCTGTGGTTAGATTTGAATGGCTTGACGAGTTAGCCAAATTTACCCTTTTATTAACTAATTTTTCTTTACAAAAAAAGATAAGCAAGCTTCAGTTTTCAGGCACAAATTCGGGTACAAACATACATATTAGCCCACTTTGTTTCATTCTTGAAGTAATCAGATGAAACATGATTTTTTATTTGTTAGATATTCCCGAGGATATTCCGTCTTTAGCCCGTATGTTGTATTAATCAGTAAATTAGCTGCCTAATCAAATTCACTTCCATTTGACAGTTTTGCCACATGACAATTGCATTTTCCCTATTTAACCAAGTTTCCCTGAAGTTTGCCCCCTCCTTGTTAATTAACTTTGTTCCTTTAGACCTACCACAACGTCACTAGTGTATTTAAACCCCATATTAAATATTCCGTGCAGTTTTCTAACCATAATATCTACTCCACAGTCCACTTATTAGCTAGCGGCATAATAATTAATAGTTTCTTCATATCTTTCGCCATTAGCGATAACATCCAAAGACCTTGCGATGACGTCACGCAGATATTCTCGTCACGTCGTCTCTACCAATGACGTGACGTCAGACGACGAAGCATTATTATTGTTTCGTTTCCTGTTAAGCAGTACAACCGTCGTCAACCTTGCACGAAAATGAAGACGGTCGTTTAAAGTTGACAATTATTATCGTGCCCGGGTGGCCGGTAAGTAATTATTATTTTAAACCTTAATTATCGCGTCCGGGATGCGGCAGGTTTTCATGTAAACAGGCCGGAATTAAATTAAATTAGACGGAAGAAAACGAATGCGTTTTGTAAAAAAGGACAAAGATACTATTTGAAGAAAAGGGTAGGGTCGGAGGTATTTGAAAATCCCTTGTTCTCAACGGGTATATAAAAATATGAAATATACTTAGGAAATCTGAGCAATGGCAACGTATTTTCCGATATTACGATCATATCTCTCCAAAGCCTTGATATATCGTTTTCCCGTGGAAAAAAAATAAAGCATAAAGCCATGTCGACGATAGGGCTAATAATTAAGTTTCGCTGTTTATAGAGTGTGGATAAACTACTCTGAATATTTTCGTTGTTCTTTAAAAATCTGCTTGGACACGCAATTTAATTTTATATTTTTGCCATTTTTAGAAAATACCTTTTGGTGGCTCTAACAATTATTAATAGAACATCACCGTATATATTTTTTGATTTTTTTTATATATTCGATTCCTAATTGTTTTCCGAATATTGAAAATTGGCATACGTTGCAGGGGAAAGAATCCAAACGGTGTGCACTTCCTTGTCCTAGTTTTTCACAATCTTCCAAATGATGCTAATTTCCGGTCTATACGAAAGAACCAAAGTGACACAAAACATTGAAATCGGTTAGTTTTGGCTAGATAGGAAGTTGGTGTCATATGGAAGATCAAGATAATCCATGAAAAGCAAACCCTTTTGCTCTAAGATAGGCCGATTTGGAGTTTATAAACTGTCAAATAAATAAACTGGCATAATAATTTTAGAACAGCAAAATAATTAAAAAAAAAAATGTCTGCGGTTTTTAAGATTGAAAAGTTTACATATTTTTTACATGGCGCGCATCAGTATCTAGGCATTCTTGAATCCTATCCAAGGAGGCACTGAGAGAAATGTATTCATAAGATTTGCACAATTGTACGAAATTTTCGCTCAAATTGTGTCTGAATGTGTACTTGATGCAAGTTCTGCAATAAATGTGCATAGGATTGTGCACAGTAATTGTTTTGTATTTCTAACCAATTGTGTACCATTAATATTTGCCCGAGTATTTGCCGTTGTGCATACTTTTTTAAATCGTTTTATTTTATAAGGTATTTCAGTGTGTGCAATTATTTAAAAAATATATGCAACAGCTAACAGCAAATATTAATTATACACAATTATTTAGAACTTCAAAACAATTATTCACGCCCAATATTATGTATATTTATTACAGAAATTGTTTCAAGTACACATTTAGATACAATTTGTGTTCGTACAATTGTGCTATTTTTTTTGGTGCCTTGCCTACTAATGTTCATTTTTAGCTAGTTGGTTAGTTTTTGTTGGTTAAGGCCCCAGAGCAAGCCTTTATGGAGTTTTAATGTTTAAATCTACGTAACAAGTCAGATTACACAACTCAGAAGGCAGTATATACAATGTACAACGACTGCCACACGACACATACACACAACCATGACTAACTGAACTGACGTTCGTGTTTAATGCTAGCCGTAAGTGCTGACCTCTAGTTCTCAATGCCAAAAAGAAATTGTTTTATAAGTATCTGCCTTTTTCGAAAGTTCACAATCAATTAATATTAAATAATTTAGTAAAAATAGAGGGAGATCAGATCACGAGTTGAACAAGCAAGGAAAGCATTCATTACAATGAGGAAATTCTTCACGAGGTCTGAAATCAGTCTAGAGCTTAGAATACGTATGATTAGGTGCTATATATTCTCCGTGCTGCTTTATGGGTGTGAAGCATGGACCCTTGATCCAACTATGGAAAAGAAACTAGAAGCGTTCGAGATGTACCTATATCGACGCATACTGAAAATATCGTGGGTGCAGAAAGTGACAAATGTGGAAGTGCTTGCCCGGATGAGGAAGCCGCTGGAACTTCTAGTTACAATCAAGAAGGAAAAACAGAATACATAGGGCATGTAATGAGAGGAGAAAAGTATAATTGAGGGCAAAATTCAGGGCAAGAGATCGGTTGAAAGAAGGCAAAACTATTGGTTGAAGGATCTGAGGAGATGGTTTGGATGGCACATCGACAGATATCTTTAGAGCTGCAACTTCAAAAATCATGATTGCCACATGGATCGCCAACCTTCGTGCGGAGACGGCAGGTTAAGAAGAAGAAGTAGAAATATACTGAGAATTTTGTCGTCATAAAACTGGATCCACCTATTTTTATTTGAGATTAAGTCTGCCGACTCACCTGTTTCTTGAACACATGCGGAATTGAAGAAACCCAAACAATGCTTGCACTGAGCACTATTTTGAATACCTTTACCAACTTTGTTTTGAAAAAAGTCTGCCGACTCACCTGTTTCTTGAACACAAATCGGATTTCTCAAAACAGCCGCCTGTCTGAAACGTGCGGAATGGAAGAAACCAAAACAATGCTTGCACTGAGCACTATTTTGAATGCCTTTACCAACTTTGTTTTGAGCACTAAGATCAGGGCGTGTCATCAGCCATGGTTACCACCAAATTCTATCAAATATAGACTGTTTGGCATTATATCGACATTCTCACTATCGCGTCTATAGTTCCGAATGTGTTTGAAGTGGCCACAACTAATCTTAAAAAAAAAAAGAGGACAGTGCCATATCCAAACACAACTTCCGAATTACGTGACATTTTTCAAACTGTGAAAACTTGGGCAAATTGTGGCTAATATCTCATCTCATAATTTACTTAGTCAATTTGAAATCCAGCCATACTTGAGGTTTACAAGCTTACCGCGATTTTTGGTAATTTTTACCTAATTTCTTAATTTTATAGGCAATGGGTCAAACACATTTAAAACAAAGATTAAGTATTATCGAGTGTATTACATACAGGGTGGTCCTAAAAGTCGTTACATGGAAAATAAATCCTGATAGATTTTTTCTTTGAAAGAAGAGTGCATTTTTTGACGATACTCAAGTAAGTATCATCAACAAATGCACTCTTCTCTCAAAGAACAAAATCTATCAGGAGTTATTTACGATGTAACGACTTTTAGGATACACCCGATAATACTTAATCTTTGTTTTAAATGTGTTTGACCCATTGCCTATAAAATTAGATTAGACCGCGTTCTTTTAATTAATATCAAAAATACCGTTCTAATATTTTTTCTTCTTGGACTTTGGAATATTGTTATTAGACATCTTCCTGCCTTGTGTTTTTGTTATGGATACGAGCCTGGTTTCATTGATAATGACGCAAATTAACTTGGTAATGGGACATTTAACATTCGCAACAATAACAATGGTGTTATTCAAAGTAATGAATGTATAATTAATACAAATATCCTACGGCTCAAACGAATAGGTATATATATAGAAGGGACTGTATAGTGTTTTAATGGAACATTTTTTAGATGAAAATGATATTAGAAAGTTTAAAGCAGATTTTATTAACAAATCTTCCATCAATATAATATTTGCTGAATGTATTGCGAATTCCTGTAATTGGAAGAGATTTGAGGCATTATTCATCATTGGGCTGATCGTTGGATTGATTAATTAAGATCTTCTAATCCAATCTTAAATTTTCATAGCAACCAGCCTGTTCATCGCTCGTTATGAAAAATACTTTGTCAACATATTTATTAGTATAACAACTTCTCTAAATCTTTTGAAAGTTCCACTGGATTGAATGATATAACCTTGCTGATGTAACTACCGGTTGAAAACGAATCTTCGCACCTTGGCTGACCTAACAATCCTAACATACCATCAAATATTGACCTACATTTTTCCCACACTACTCTCGTCTCACCATGTGCTGTTGTTAGAGCAACGCCAGTGCCGTGGTCCTTTCACGCAACAAAAAACACGTTAATGGGTTGTGCGGGTATAATAAAGAGTCGTCAAAGAGCCATTGTGCCATGCTCGGGTGCATTCGTACCAGCAGATGCAAGGTTATTGGTTGCAGACGCTGGGCAGAGACCCACAGAATCGGAGACCGTGAGAAATTACTCTTCGTTCAAGGACACGGGCGATGAGATTCCGATAAGCTTCGGTGCCTAGAGAAGGCAAATAATTATACTGCATTATACCCTTACATAAAAATCCTTCCTCCTCTTAAGGAATAAATTCAGAACAAATGTAATTTTCATTATTGCCTCCTACAATTCCTAGATTGTTATAAAATTGTATGCTTCTTATAAATAAAACGAGACAGTATTCTCCCATACTGAATACTGAAATTTAAAGTGAGGCCTTTCAACTGAGACAAAAGGATTATATTTGACAGGGCTAGCTGTCACTCAGGGTGTAAGAATTTGTCTAGTCACGGAATAACGCAGATCCAATGAATTTACTGCCTCGATTGTAGGTGGATATAGTATACTCACCGAAGAACGAAGAACTCAACTCGAATGGATTTCCTGCCGTGATTGTAGGTAGATTATGGTATCAGAAAATCAATCTGAATATGTTTCAGAATACTATATGTCCGGGTGTGAGGTGTCCAGTCACCGAAGAACTCAACTCCAATGGATTTCCTGCCTTGATTGTAGGTAGATTATGATATCAGAAAGTCAATCTGAATATGTTTGAGAAGATTATATGTCCGGGTGTGAGGTGTCCAGTCATCGAATAACTTAAGTCCAATGAATCCTGCCTCTATAGTAGGTAGATTATGGTATCATAAAATCAATATGAGTATATTTGAGAAGACTAATGTCCGGGTGTGAGGTGTCCAGTCACCAAAGAACTGGAGTCCAATGAATTTCCTGTCTTGATTATATTGTTCAGTTCATTGCAATGAAAGAGTTAGTATTCGTTTTATAACTTTGACCGCTCACATTTCTCTTAATGTTTTATGTGATCAAATTGTAAAATTCCTAAAGGAATTGCAAAAGCTGAACCTTAAGAACCGAATTCTTATTGATTAAATTGTTCTTCCATTGATTCTTCTCAGTTATCGATACCAATATATATGATATTTCTTGGAATAATTAAAACTTGGACAGACCCAAATTTTTTATTTACATAATTTTGAAGTAAATTGCAAATTATGCTCATAGATGAGAATAGTAATATATTCGCAGAGGAAGCATGAAGCATATGCCATCATATAAACTCAAAACAATTGTAATGTAAAACATCTAGCTATATTATGTCGTTGGCTGGATTATATATTGTTCCACACAGATCTTGCTCAAGCCCGCATTCAGGGAGACTTGTTTTCTTCCTTTTAAAAATTGAACCTTGTTCTTGATAGTAGAATTTCTTGTATAATCTTGTTTTGCAAACCTACCTTACGTTCATGTTACTCTTCCTCGGCTCTCTGTATTGACGTTTCTTTAAAAATAACATTCTAAACTTGTTGATTTCACAGACTTACGGTTCTCTTGATAAAATAAATCGTGCAACAACTAAATGACTATAATTCGTGCATTTCCATAAAATATCATAAACAATGTATTTTTTTTTTGTAATAACTGGTGATAACGAAATGCAATAAAAATAATACGCATTATTTTGGCCGAATAATTATCGTTATATACCGATAACTAATATTAATTAAAAAAACAACTGAGACCTAATCCTGCTAAAATATTTCTTCGAAAAAGACCAGCCCACACTCTGTGAGTCACGTTTCATTAAACAATTTAAACGATGAAAAACTGCGCCGCATTTTTATTTATCTAAACGCATGCAAATGTATTCCGGACATAGGCTTTGTAGTCCATTATACATAAATAATCGTGCAACCATAGTTTATTCTCAAGGTTAAAGAAATCGCAATAATCGCATGTATTTACCGAAATTTCTTAACTAGGTACGTATTCAAACTTATATTTTTCAGTTTTAGCCGTTCAATTATTGAATTTCTGTGTTCAGAAACAAAATAATTTCATCATATCTTGCCATCTAAAATAATAAATTAGCTCCAGACTAACCGACTTTTATTTACACGGACCGAAGAGAAAGAATTACGTAAAAACAAGATTTATGTTATGCTATTTTTACAACCGGTCGGTCTGGCAACGTCGTCGTTTTACGCTTCGTGCCCGCGCGTAAACGTGACATCGCCGCGATTATGACTCGTTTCAGTGCGCGCGGAACGAAACCGGTCAATCGAGTACAGTGTTAGCAGAGTTATTTTTTTGCGTTTTAAATATATATTTTATGCTGTGCCGGTGGTACTGGAATTCCAACTTATAGCTCAGTTCATTCATATATTATTAGCACCTACTCAGGTTCGAGTAAAATACACAACACTGGAATGAAACGATCCCAGTTCGTCCACATCCCCCGCAATTCCATTACCTTAATTCGGGATTTTGATTTCGTAACTGTACACCATATTGTCTCATCCCGGTGATCAAAAAATTAAAATTCTTACACCATATTTCGTTTCCTAATTAAGTGTTAAACTGTAGGAAAATTTAGAAGTGGTGGTCAGCTCTCATTTTTTCAGTAGCTTTGCGGTTGAAATCACTAGAATTCTGCCTTATATTCCGTAAAAACAAGTTCACGTTTATGAATAATGCTTTCAGTTCACGCATATTCTGTATTCCCAAAGATGTAAAATTTTCAGGCACGATATCCTTGTAGCTCCTTAACTGACTTCCTTGATATCCGTATCTGTCAAGCATCTCCTTTTTTGATATGATACCTACTTGGCTCTAAAAAGATTGTCTACTCTTTGTCCAAACAGCTTTAATAGCTCGTTTTTCATGTCAGCCATCAGACATTCAAAATTTGGACTACGAATGACTAGTCATAACTTCATCATTGATTGAACGGAAAATTTATGTCCGAGATACATATTATGTACAGCCTGGAATGCAACTGAGGTCAAGTGCTCCTAATACTAGATCTCTACTGACCTACATCAATAGGCGTCATAACCAAATACCTCAGCCTAGAAGATCTTATTGCCGTCAGTCATTGTTTATGTCAAGTTCACTAATTAATCCTTGTATCCCGCGTTAATTGACGCAGTTCCCTTAATGAATATTTCATAAATTCGTTCGTTTTAATTTTAAGTTTTCCATATGTTTCGCTGTTTCAGGGTCCTCGCTATAGTTTTTAGCGCAGGTATCCAATGTATTGCTACATATGCAGGTGATCTGACCTGCACATGTATAAAGACTTTGCTATATCCCAGATCTGAGTCGTTTCGCCTGAATGTTTTATGTTCGTTACTCCCAGAGCTGGTTCTGGGCCTGCGCATGCAGATGCCGATCTTATATTAAGTTGTTGTGGTCCGGTTTTAAGCGTTTTTTGACGACTTAGTTAAATGTTTTAATACATGTATGTGGTATCATTTTACTCAATATATGTTCTAGTGTATTTTGGTGTATAAATCAGTATCTATAGTTGATCGTGGTGTCAGTTAATTACATAAATCCTATACAGTTTCAGTAAGATCAACTGCGGGAATTTGTGTAATTGTCTATTGTGTACTCTTTTTTGTTGGAATTTCTAGCGATGACCAGTGACTACCTTTACTTCTGTTATCACAAGCGGTTGACCCAATAATTGGTATTGTACTAGATCTTGTACATTTACAGTGCTATTTTACCTGTAAATTAAGTGACGAAAATGCAAAGGGCATTTAAATGCTGCAGAGACAAGGAGTTCTCAAACTTCTGCTGCATCGTATGTTCCAGTATGTTTCACCCCAGTTGTTTGGAGCGCTCTAATAAAGAAGTCAAGTTGGGTGGATATAAAATTTTTTGCTCTGTAAATTGCCAACTGGAGAATAACAAGAGCGAGGATTACATCATGACCATGAAACAACACGTAGCTGAATTGGAGGACGAGAATGTGCAAAGGATAGACATATCCAACGTCTACAGCGGAATAGCGCAGTGTTTGATGATGTTGTCCTAGAAGCTGAAAAAAAGTTTATATCTCAATTAGAACAGCAAAAAAAGGAGATGGAAACTCTGCAAATGGAATTACAAAAGCTAAAAGAGATAGAGACTGATTTAAAACTAAACTTGGACAACTACAGAGACAGGGAAAATGAATTAAACGAAAGAATCGGTGAGCAAATAGAGCTAAATAAAAACATGATAGTAAGCATCGATGTTTTAGAAAACATGAACAGAGGACATCTTGAGAAGCTCCATAAGTTAAAACAATAAAAAGCAGATAATAGGAGAAGCATAACAAGGCCTGAACTTGTTCCACTGTCTACTACTACCTCAAATTCTGGAAAAACTCGCTTCCACAAAAAAAGGGACCGAATACTTATTGCCGGCTCTGCTGTTACAGGGTACCTTTCTCTGATGAAATCACTGACAGGAGGAATGTTTGATATTAATAGCCAAAGAATGCAAATCACATCGATATCAATACTGCTGGACTGCAGTTGTCCTACTGCAAGCGCTTTACCAGGAGAGATTTTGTGTTCCTATTCGCCGACCCTCAGGGCTTTTATAATGGTAAAAAATTGTGCGAGACTGACCTAAAAAATAAGCTCATTAAATTACAGCATACAAACTTAGTTTTAACCGGTTCATACCTTACTCCTAATCGATCGGTTTTAAATATAATGGTCGCTGATCAAATGTTTTTACTTGGGAATTGCTTCAGGGAAATATCAAGTGCAATAGTTAGTAGCTTGTTTCATCCAAAAATATATGGCACCAATCTCTGCAATCAGCAACAATAAAACTCCTAATTCAGAAGGTTCGACCAAGAGTGCGTACAATTCACCTGAGGTGCCAGTGGTGGATTCATGTGAGGAACAGTCACTTTTTGCAGAAATGAACAATTTTTAGACCAATCCAGAAGGAAAAAAGGAGTGAACTTATAGTAAATGATAATATATGTGAACTTTATTCAATTATGCTGCTAAATATTCAATCACTAAGAAATAAAACCAATGAACTCTTTCTTTTCTTAAATGAATACAAATTCCTCAACATTGTTTTATTGACGGAACACTGGCTGAAGCAGAATGAACTATGTTTTATATCAAATTATGCTATTATCAAAATTTTGTAGATCCCAGTCAACCCATGGTGGCTGTTTAATCCTAGTCAATGAAACTTTCGCCAAACGTTTGAGTTGGTTATACATCATTAGCATACGAATAATAAACAATAGGGGACTTCAAAATGGCATATTTCTCTCATGAACATTTCAAACTGACCGGAATGGAAGATATTACGGGTATCAAAGGAAAATGCCCAGACGATATAGGCAAACCCCGAGAGGGTAAGAGCCAACCTAAAGAATGACTTAAATGTAGCGCAATTTACGTATTCCAATTTGGGCTGATTAGTATCCCAAACCAATGAATTGTCATCCTGTTGGTATATTTGTTATACTTGGATTCGAGTAAAAATTACATTGTACCACTACCATTCCTTACTAGTTAGTACTAACTCCTCAGTAACGCATTAAAAACACTGCATTTGGTCTTTAATGACACTACATTTAACTGTACATCAAGATACGACATCCTCTCATGTGGCAACGCCGAAGAAATATAAGCGAACGAATTCATCGAGCGGAACCGGTCGGCATTAGGCATGGCCGCCGCCGCTAGTGACGTCACAAGGTTGACCGCTACGAGTGAAAGCCTACACGCTCCTTCGCGTTGCACAACAGAGCGAACGCTAGTAATGGCGTCTGCTGGTACGAAGTATTGTTTGTTTTTGGTCGGATCGTAGGATAAACGTCGATTTATTAGGTCCTATATCTTAGATACGTGGCCGATCGACTAAGTTATTCTGCCATAAGTAGGGAATGTTTATGTTTTGGTTTTGAAAACTAGGCATAAGCTGTTGAATTCGGAATTTGAATAATTAATCCTGTCTTGCTCCTTTTTTCCATCCTGGCCATCTCAGAACTTCAATTGCACTATGAAAGTGGGTACTCTTCTATGAAATCGATATGTTTAGTCTATGTCAAATCTGATTTCGTCATTTTGTGACATTCGACTCTCAGAATATCCTTATTCGTGATTATGTACCAAATTATAATGTCTCAGCCATGCATCTTGGCTAAAAGTTTTCTACAGTTTTGACGTGCCTTATCAGAGCAAAACTACACTTACAGTTATTAATAGTACTTACCGTTAAGACCAAGTAATCCATAGTTTAAAATTGGCTGGCTGATAATGAATATAGAGTTTTGGAAATCTATTACTCAACACTTTCCACCTCGGTTTCTTCATGCCAACGGTTTCTGATCTACCTCACTTGATAAAAGATGACCTAAAAAAAGTATTAATAAATAAAAACACTTCCATAGGTGCCTAAATCTGATGCAGATTTGACAATAGGTATCTAGTTGCTGAGTGTTTCCAATTTGGGAACTTCTATATGATGCTGTAGATACAGGCAGACAGCAACGGCGCGTCGGGGACCTCGTTTTGCCATAAACCCCACTTTTGCGATAATAATTTGGAAATTTGCAGGCAGGATAAATACCTACAATGAAGCATGTATCATATACAATTTAAAATGCACCATGCAGAACCATACAGGTATTCTTCTCATTCAAAAGCAATAGATTCAATGAATCTACTCCATAACAGGCATATTAATAAATTCTGTAAGAAACCGGTCATTATCTGAACTATATTTATCAATGTTTACAAGGAAAACCGTACTTAAATAGTTCTAAACACGTGGCGTTCATGTGCTTCCATAAATAAACTGTGGCCTTTAGACAGAGAATTCTTTGAACCGCATTCGATGTCGTAAAAATACTGATTGATATTTATTTATGTTTATTTTTGCGCTTGTCGGGCCTTGCTATAAACCGGAATGATAAACACGTCAGTTGGCTAAGGTTACAGAAATATTCATGGAGTGGAAACTTTTATGGCTAGAGCGAAAAGAACACTGTTAGTTTAGTGTATTTTAATGTGTTAATGTTTAGTGAGTATTCATCTGACGTTTATATTATTTATCTGGTGGAGCGTTTATGTCGTCGAACCTATTATCCAAGCGTGTATGTGGAATCGAAGCCAATAACAATGCTGATTATATACCTATATGTACATTAGGGTGGAGTGAAAAATGAATTTTTTTGATTTCTTTGATGTAATAGTTACAAAAAGTTTCCATTAGGAACACATATTATCCATACCAATTTTTGTTTTAATCGCTTTATATTTAGAGGGTCCGCCAGACCCACCAATGTTAGAAAAAAAGTTGAAAATTGCAACTTTTTTAAATTCGAATTTCAAAAATTATACTCAGGTTAGCCATATACGCAATACTACTATTAATGGTAATTGCTCATTCACTTAAGACAGGCACGGACTAAGTACGGGGCTCGAATTAAAGAAATTAAATAAAATAGTAAAACGTTATATTTAAAGCCGCAGCCGTGGCGGAAGGCGGACCCTCTAAATGATTGATCGCAATTACCATTAGTAGTAGTATTGCATATATGACTACCCTGAGTATAATTTTTGCTATTAGTAACATTTACACGTAAAGAATGCAGTTATATACGAATTTAAAAAGTTGCAATTTTCATCTTCTTTTCTAACATTGGTGGGTCTGGCGGACCCTCTAAATATAAAGCGATTAAAACAAAAATTGGTATGGATAATATGTGATCCTAATGGAAACTTTTTGTAACTATTACATCAAGGAAATAAAAAAAATCATTTTTCACTCCACCCTAATGTACAGGGTGGCTCGAATTCGTGTCTATGTATGGGGAACTCGAAAACCGTAAGAGATACAGTGTCGGTCAAATCAAGGCAAAATTGTGCATTTAGGTGCCTGGCAATATGCCGTTTACAAAGTTTTAAAATTGCGAGTATTTCCGGAGATATCCGGAAAAAACCGAAATTTTGAAAATTCGTTTTATTTTTTTCCTGGGCTTATTTAAAAACGGATTTCAAATTGAATTGGACTTTTGCATTGCCGCTTTTTCCGCTCTATCTTATGATGTTATCCAGTTTGAAATCCGACGTTTTTTCTTCAAGGGATCATCATCAACTTTCTTTTTTTAAATACGAACTTTAATTTTTTTTATCGTTTTTCAGATGGTTTTGGCGTTATTAATATGACTATGTGTTTTTATTTTTTTTTTATTTAGTTTTTTCATTTTTTTTATTGTTATTATTATTTTTTTAATTATATATTTTGCTTTTGCGTACTTTTAAATAATTTAAGGGAGGTACTTTTAAAATTTTTATATTCTATAAAAATAATTTATTTATTTTTTTGTATTAAGTGGAAAATTGGAGCGTATTAAAAATAAAAAATAGTAAAAAAAATAAAAAATAGTAAAATTATTTCTTAGGAGAATATGGCCATGAACTATTTATTACTCAAACAAGTTACTGACTGCAAAGATAAAATATTCCCAACTTTTAACCAATTAAAAAAATTATTTAATAGAGAACATCAAAAATGTATAATCATACTACGTGATACTATAGGAACTTTGATGGAAAAACACCTATTGGAAGTTTGCTTATAAATAAAATTAGTGATGGGCTTATTCGAATGAAAAATAACCTGTTATCCGGTTATTAAAATAACCTGTATTATTCGGTTTTCATTCCACAAGTATTCGAATGAAAAATAACCTGAACCTGATACGTACAAATTCAAATACGAACACGAATGAACAAACCTCGCTATCGCGTCGCGTCGATCCGTCGAATGATCTACCAGCAAGGAGCGGTTTTAATTTAGTTATGAGTTATGAATCAAGTTTCGAGGTTTTAGCTCGAATAAAAGATGAGTTTTAAAATTGCAAATGTACCGGTAGGATGTGGAATTGTGGAATGTGGAAGCCGAACTTGGGGGGTTGAAAACTAGCGAATATTAAGTTAAGATTACATAATTTACTTTTATTGCGTACCTAACATAAAAAAATATCAAATTTTCGGCGTCTGAACGCTTAAAAAGTGCAAATACAGCAATTTGTTGGCATCTTCAAAGAATCAAAATAAAAGGCGGTCGCTTTTGATCCGGCGGCCGGCCGATATTTTTTGTTAGCAAGCAGCCCCACATATTTCTTATTTCTTTCATACACTTCTTCGTCATGAATACGGTCCGCTTTCCAATACATAACACCAATTATCACCTAATGTTTGTTTAGTTTTTAGGTTATATATTGGAATTTAGAATGTAGGAGCATACATAAGTCGTAATATAACTATAACAATATAATATGCACTATTAATTATTAATATTATTATAGTACTATAAATACATCGCCAAAGAGAAATACTTTTTTGCAAAGTAGATTTTAAATAATTATGTTCATTACATGTAATCAACACATCCAAGAATCATATTTTGGAGTTTAAGTATTTTTGATTGAACAACGTAAAATGCTGTTTATTATATTTTGTTCAATTTCAATAATATTACGTAATCAAATATTTACTCGTATTCTATTGTTATTTACTTATTTATTAAGCCATGCTTAATAAGACAATTACAGCAGTTACGAGTTACGAATAAGATGCCGATGACGCTGAACCTCCTTCCTAACCGGCTGCGATCGCTAACCTGAATTTATTCGAATGATTATTCAAATAATCATTCGGTTATTAATATTATTTGAATACAAATAATTCGGTTATCAAAATAATTCGGTTATGCCCATCACTAAATAAAATGCACTAAGCAACTTGTTTGAGTAATAGTTCATGGCCATATTTTCGTAAAAAATAATTTTACTATTTTTAATTTTTTATACGGTCTCCAATTTTCCACTTAATGCAAAAAAACAAATAAAATATTTTTATAGATTATGAAAATTTCAAAATTACCTACCTTAAGTTATTTAAAATCACGCCAAAGCAAAATATATAAAATAAAAATAATAAAAAAAATAATAAAAATAAAAAAAATAAAAAAAATAAAAAAAAATAAAAACACATACTCATATTAATAACGCCAATACCATCTGAAAAACGATAAAAAAAATTAAAGTTCGTATTTAAAAAAAGAAAGTTGATGGTGATCCCTTGAAGACGAAACGTCGGATTTCAAACTGGATATCATCATTGGATAGAGCGGAAAAAGTGGCAATGGAAAAGTGCAATTAGATTTGAAATCCGTTTTGAAATAAGCCCAGGAAAAAAATAAAACGATTTTTCAAAATTTCGGTTTTTTCCGGATATCTCCGTAAATACTCGGAATTTTAAAACTTTCTAAACGGCATATTGTTAGGAACTTAAATGCGCAATTTTGCCTTAATTTGACCGATACTGTATCTCTTACGGTTTTCGAGTTCCCCATACATAGACACGAATTCGAGCCACCCTGTACATGCATGCATGTCGTATATGCGACCTACTAGGTATTTACTAGAATCAACTGCAAGGACAAGACAATAGGTACCAGACTGAGACTGTGAAAAAAGAATCGAGAGGAACTTGTTAATCTCAGCAACTGATAGCACTTGTGGGTAATTAAAAAGTATAAAGAAGACTTTCGTTGTAGAATGGGTCACTAGGGAATATAAGCAGGCATGTATGTTTTTTTTTGCATTTTATTCTGAGGTATTGGTGACAAGAACGCAACTGTTCAGATAATCTACAAAGTCTCAAGCACTACTAACCAACTAATGGGGCATACGTTTATCAACGACTGAATAAATTGATTTTCTCTCCTTGATATTCATTCCTCTCCATATTTCCATTAAAATGATATAACCAAACCGAAAAGGACTTCCCAATATTTAACGTCAGAGACGCATTAATAGCCATACTTATATCCATACCAAGAAAACAAATATAAATGGTCGATACGTAAGCTTCTTCACATATATAGCCCGCAGATTATTGATTATCAAACAGGCGACAACAGCGCACTAGTCTCTCGAGTAGCGGCAACGCAGCAGATTTGCTCTCGCTTCCCAGAGACCACCATCGTGCTGACCTGACGTCATAGCCTAGCTTTCACAACTGGTTTTACACTAATCTGTCTACACAAGACAAGACGAAAGAAATAGTGCCTGACTTATACCTGCTGCTTGGCCCCCTTTCAGATATACCGTTGCTCGACACCAACCAAGGAATTTTTCTCTCTCGTCGTAATCATAGAGTTGGAATGGATATTAGATTTACCTGGTTTCAGAACGGGGGTCAATGAAACTTTGGTATCGATTTAATTCTAGCATAAACAGCCGCCCTCGTAGTAATTTATGATTTTTGACAATGTTCTAGTTACATTTGTTATTCGAAAATTATACCTTACATTAACGGTTTGGGGACTATATGTCATTATTATAGTTGTTGCAGATTTGGTTTGGGATCTTCTGTAGGTACTCGAAACTCGAAGTACCTTCGATACAAATGCATGTATATACCATACTTAAATTCAGTGCTGGCAAAGACATTCCAAAAGCAAAACTATCAATCAAAATTTGCCCAGTTTAATGTGCTAATACATGACAATGAAAATTAAGACTGATAAACTGAACTAAGCGAACAGAAAGCTGTTTATGTTCTAAATTAAGAGTTACGCATCGAGATCGGCCGTGCGAGAAAAATCCGTCACAAAGGTTAACAACCTCCAGTTTAAATCACTTGCGATACATACTGCATGTATCATCACTTAAAAGGTCATTAATTCCATGGAGCAATTAAATACATGGTTTACTCTTTGAATATATACCTATAATGCTTGCATCCCTATTCAAGTTATAACTTGATGCAAGATAATTTCGTAGTAAAAGTAAAGGCACACCTAATTTATCATAATCACGCAGGAGAACATTTTAACCGTTGCTGACAATCTTAAAACTATATTCTGGAATTTACATTTCAAAAGTTTAATATTACCTAGCATGATAATAAATCTTTAAATCGATGAGGTAACAGGTTATTGTTCTATTGCAATCGTTTGTCATACGTTTACAAAAAATAATTTATTGTCCACATCTTATCAGCATTTGTATTCAAACATATATTTTCCTTATCGGTAGACAGTGTCAGAAACAAAAGGTGATAAATATATATTTTATTTTTAATGAGGATGATAATGCTATTATTATAAAGTATCTGTCAATTTATAAGTATACATGTAATAGGCGATTTGTGCTATTTTTACACTCACGCTTGACAAAGGCTGTATATCATGTTCATTAAATTTTGTTATACCTAACTGCTAAGTAGTGCGGTGTCCATAACGTTGTTATACTATTAGCAACTTCGTTTGATAAATAATTTTTTAAATAATTAGATGAGTTTTGACACGTATACAATTCCAGAGCCGTTAGCTTTTACTCATTTACTTTTTCTCATCTCATGGCGACATCTTCACTTCACGGGGAAGATATCTCGTGGAATCCAAACAAAATATCCGCAAGCAATTCCAATATAAATACTTCCGGTCCAGGTCAGTTTATAAGATAACATAAACATAAACTATTTTTGGTGGCAGATGCTCCTTGAATAATTACCTTAATTTGACTTGATGCCTCCAGTAATTTTCAATTTTCCACAGGACGCATCTGCTGTCCCCAAATTTGGGGTTCCTTTGTTTCGAATGCTCTAAACAGCTGTTTTAAAGGAAACAGGTCTTTAAAAGTTCTTAAGCGAATGACAGGGCACCTGCTAAACGATTATTTACTTATCAACATAGACCCAAGTTGAGATAAGAAAGACATTTTCGACAAACTAGGCCATTTGTAACAACCAAGGTCAATTTTTTATCGGGGCATTTAACTCAGCCACCTTCATGTTAAGTACCAAATGGATTCCTTGTTTCATACAATCTAATAGAAGTGATAGTATTTTTCTAAAAATTATCGTATATATTATGTCGCCCAACATCTAAACTTTTCATACTTCTAGCCCATTCTTTGGTTTACCGTTTTGTTTTACCCGTTTCGGAAGTCAGACCATACCTCTATAATTGATTAGGGGTTGTCACGGCATATTAAGCACCTGTTTCCTCTCGTCCCTTTTTTCTTGGGTCAGGTGTAGGTATAATTTCACTTTAATATGTTTTCAGGTATATGGATGTTTCACCTTATTATATTTCTCATCTTTCAATGTTCCCATATGTTTCAAATGAGCACTTTTATGGCCAACGATAATATCGTCGAGGTATTGATTACCCAACTGAAACGTGTTAGTTTGGGTAATCGAAATAAAAATTTAAAACTTCTTATTGGGAAGGGCGATATATCTTAATCCTAAATTAAAGTTAAATATTATTGCATCAAAACCAAAACAACAATACGCCACGCAATCGACTGTGAATCATGAACAGAAGACATTAAGACTCTTGAAAATATTCGGCAGAAAGACAACTTGAAATACATTTAAAACTAGAGGGCGTCAAGAGAATTTCATATGAGAATGCTTGAGCGGCCTTGATATCAGAACGAGGAATCTACCATTATCAAATGTTTCAGATAAACTGGACTATTGTTCATAGAGCCGAAGCAGTAAGGGTAGGCATGGGTAATAATATCACTGTTGCAAGTTTCATCCGCCGAAGACCTCATACCCTCTACCTTGGTTGTGCATTCATTAAAACTTCGATTTAAGTAGAGCCTATTATTAATGCTTAAACTGAAGAAAATTCAAATTTGCCAGTTTACAACGCCAGTACATTTTAAACCTCAAAAACGTGACGCGTATTTTTTGAATGAAACAAAAAGTTCAGTTGAAATGAACCAACATCGGTGAATATCCGCATGCTTATGTAAATGTTTAAAATAATTATTGCTTAATCGGTGAAATGAAAGTTATCCGCTACGAAAACAACATTTTTTGTAACGTTTGTAGGTTAGACGGCAGGTGAACGAACTCTGAAAACCGCTGCCGTGTTGTGTAACACTTTTTCATGTATGCAATGCTGTGAGTAGTAAATAACGAGATATTGCAGAAAAAATATTGTAAATTCCCATTGTATAAATGTCAACTAAATTTTAGGATAGGTGGAAATGATCGGATGCAAATCAATGTATTGTTTCCTGGTGATGACGGTGAACGTACAACTTTGTCATCCTTTGAGTGTATCAATTTCATTTGATATACATTTTTCGCCTAGTGGAAGTGGCATATTAAAATCAACAAAATAATATGTATTCTCACCAAAGAAACTCCAACATTTTACAGATTATTTATGACACAGCGGGGCTGACTGACCCCTTCTTTTAAATACGTTACCGAACCACACTAATACTAAAGTAACAATACTGGAGGAACATTAGACATTCTGAACTTGTTTCCGTCTTCTTGTGCCTATCAGCTTCGAACGGGAGCGAATGACATCTGACTTTCCTGAAGAGCGGAATGGATTTGTAACCTAACCATTTGCGCATCTTATCTGACCACGTCTCCTGCCTGCTTAGGCCTGTTTTTTCTTAATGCGAGTTGGAATATGGTTCAAATCCTGTTGCTCATGACATATTTGCAGTATACTTGAGCTTTTCTTCTCGAAAGCTTTTAGTGTCTTCAATAATGCATCGCTGCAGGTCCATGCTTCTCTTCAATAAAGGAGGACACAAAAACATTACATTACTGTTAAACCGACTCCTTTCAAATACTACAGTTCAGCAAAATAGGCATTTCTTCATTGCTACACTGATTATTTAAACACTTTATTACCATCTCACTTAATCTCTTAAATGAAGATTTGTCTTATGTTTGTATTTCATTTAAAAATTCTAAGCTCCGTTTACACCTACCTAAATGGAACTGACCTCCATAATTCTAGGAATGACGTCATTACGCCGGCAATGTTCTCCCTTGTTGCAAAGAAAGTAGGTGCAATGGCGTAGCTCATTACCCATGTAAAAATATTGCATTATTTAGAATTTAATGATTTTATTTATTAGTTGTTGTAAGCTACATCCTTTAGTGAATGATCAGCCGCAGAATTTCCTTCCTTTCTGGAGACTTCAGAATATTATTTCAGAAACAATTAGTGTGTATGTATGTATACTCACGCATCTTCTTTGCTTTGGAAAAACAAGAGCTTCAATTCCGTGAGCGTGACTGTACAAAGGATTCATTAGACCCAGACAATTTTGGAGCACTGTCAAATTTAATGTAATGCTTATAACCTGGGAAGTCATTTTCGGGTTCGGGAAGTTTCTGAAACGATTATGAATTACTGCTGATGTGTTAATGTAAGAATCGGATGAGGTCCGCTTTAGATCCGCCACTGATTTTCAGATAACAATCCCACGGACCATTTTATGTGCCAACAGCCGAACGGCATGCAACGTCGCTCCGTTAACGCGCGAAACCCGTCCTCGCTTGACAACAACGTAGACGCGTTTTTTGCGAAACAGTTGCCGACTCCGCCAACATGGCGGCCGCGTACGAACGGAGTAGAGGTCATGGCGGTCACGTGACCCCATTTCGTACGCCAAGCTACGTGACGTAACGACCCGTTGCATGGCGGCGTCGCGCCTCGTCGGGCGCGATCGTCGCATTCCGCCGCTGTGGAATGCGACCGCGACCAGTTTTTCTGACGTCGAGTGTTTTTAATAGCGGCAACGGAAGTGTCGTCACGCGCGCTGTTGTCGGTCTGCGCCGTTGTCAAATTTGGCGGATATGCAGTCATAATGGGGACGAATGATGTAAAATTGCATTCTCATTACCACTTTTTATGACAATTGTTTTGAATTGACGCCCCCAGATAATTGTACTTTGAATTATACATGCAATTGCTTAATATGTTTATAGAACAAACTATATGATGACAGCTTGACTGACATAAGATTTAGTGTCCGTCCGCCTCCCAAATATCACCAAAATGATGGCCGGAGCAAACGAACGCAAAATTAGAACAACAGATAAATAGAATAGTTGTTTGTTAGCCTACATTGACGACAGCAGATCAATGTGTTGGTTGACCTAAATCTTATAAATAATAGACGTGCATACATTTTAAGCTTACTTATACATAAATAACTTAACTAAAATGATGTTTAGAATTCTAAAATACTTTACAGCTTTGGGCATATAATATATTTTTAACCAGCATTATGAATTCGGATGGCCTATGGACGCTATAGTCTATCCATTTGGAGGCGAAGGAATAAAAGAGTTAGTGGGTAATAAACTGCAACTATAGTTTGGATTTCAAGAAAATCCTTGTTAATTGAAAGGGGAGAGTACGGTGGAGAAGAGATTATTGGATAAAAATTAGAGATGAGCGTTCTCAAGGAAAACGCATTTATTATTTAGACGTAAATAAGTTTTGGCAGGACATAAACGTTTTGAGGTCAAGACATGCTTTTATGCAAGGTTGGTCAACTATCTGAAAAAGGACGCTGATTAATTATAACACATGTAGGGAGCACCACGGTTTCGTTAATGGCGGTCTGCTTACTTACATATATTTTCTTTACACCATCTGCCCTCTGCTGATTGAATATATCGATAATATGCTTTAATACATTTAAATCATTGAAGCTCCAGGTCGGGTTTTTTTGAAAATTTTGAGTTTGTCCTAAAATTATTAACCTAATTAAGTTGCAGTACCAAATAATAAAGATTATAGTGATATTTTAAGCGGATCATTTCATGTTTTGTGTATGAATTGGCATTTTATTTTGTATTTTTATCCCAGGTACAAAACTAAAAGCTGTGGATTTCTAGGCTAATATCTTATACAACCCAATAGACATAGTGAGCGTTAGCAATCAGAAATAACTTAATTTATATTAGTCACGTTCATCGTTGCCTCCACATTTTTAGGCCCTTAGCATTTTCAATTCTGAAAATGTTGATACTTTTTATAAGAAGCCCTTTCAGTAAGATTAGCGTGATGAGTGGACAACCTTGTTTCAAATTTTGATCATGATTCTATAAGGCACCTTCATTTAGCCCCTAAATGACCCTGAAACGATAATAAAACTTCTCCCCAATCTTTATCTCATATGGATGCTCACTAGATAAATCAAACATGGTCATACATGTCAGGTTGCTAATAAGTTCATTATGTCTATTTTCTGGGAGTGTAGAAAAAATCTTTGTTCTTGAAGAATCTATTCTGAGGGGTAGTGACCGTAGGTATGAGTATCAAATTACTCATTTGGTCATCAACGAGAATACAACCATAGCATAGGTACCCACGCTAGACTAGTTTTATATTATAATAGCATTTTAAGAATCAGTCACTTAAAATTCACCATCCAGTCGACGTTAATGTGAAATGTCGACTGGCAACCTAATACAATTACATTTTTATTACAACAATTTCAGCATAAATACATATTGTTTCTAGTGGTATTAAATTTTATATCTTCATTAAAAATTACGACTTAGTGGAAAAACCTGATCCAAGCAATTGCATAGGTTGGGAATTTTTCTGATTAAATGATTATGCAACATCAATTAATATTTAATGAATTTTTGCCAGACATATTTTATAGGTGTGTAATAATTTAGTGGCCATGATACTTATCAATTTACTTTGCCAAATGCACTAACCCGTTCTGGAAGCCTAAACTGAAACTTGCAGGTGATTTTATCACCTGCAAGTTTTGTTTTGTTTTGAGGAATAGCATATTTTACCATGCCGAGGTGGAAAATGTTTCATTACTATCCAGACAAGTATCCCGACCCAGGAGTCCTTTTCTATTTACAATCATATCATTTTCGTCATTGACAGATTTTAAAATTTTTAAGTAATTCGTGATCAGCTGGCGTAAAAAAACTCACCTGAGATGGAATTTTTACATTACTTGCCTCTTTTTCCTACCAAATAGGAGTGGGAAGTGATAAGTAAAGATTGAAATAGTGATTTCCAAACTTTTAAAAGGTCCGAAATATCAACATTACATATATGGTTGTAAATAAAATAATTTGTTTATAGCGATATATGAAATATAAAATTCAAAGGCATACATACCAAGCATTATTTAATGAAGTGTATTTTCTTTTCAGTGCCAGTCTCAATTGCCTCTGCAAACGGCCCCAGCAGTTCGCCACTGAATCGAACTGGGTCGCCTCAGGATGCTAATACCACTGCGCCTGGAGGTCCTCAGGGACAACCTCAAGGAGGTTCGGGACAGAGCCCCATGGCTGCCCTGATGTCTGTCGCTGATAACTTGCCTCCTGGAAGCCCCAGATCCACTGGTAGTAGCCCACCGGGCAATGCTGCTCCTAGAAGTGCCAGTAGAGGTAGTCAGCATTCACCAAATTCTACAGGTAAAAATAATGTTTTTTAATTAGTTTCAGACTAAACAAATATACATATAGTGTTATCAGTTGAATGTATGCAACATTTCCAAACAAACGTCTATGAATGATGTAAAATCACTGAAATTAGCTTCTATGAGCAGGATGGCATCGCGAATAAACAAAACTATTCACAGAAAGAAACGTCAGGTGGAATAGGTGCAAGCTATATACTGCGTTATAGGAAGAGCAAATAGAGAGTCAACTATGTATATCTAGTCTCAATAAATCTGAGATGTTCGCAGTTGAAGAATCAACTCATCTCCAACTGTCATGCGTACTTGTATGATATTTAGAATAATAATTTGTAACTCTAAAATTAACCAAAATGTGCCGCAAAAACAAGAAGCTTAATATACCATAATCAATATAAAGCTTTTAAATATCCCCCAATGAACTTAGTATCATCACAACATGATTGGTAAACCAGAATCATAGCCAAATCAACTATTAAATATTTTGACAAGCACACAACAGTGAAATATATTTACAATTCTCGAACTCTTGCTTTCAACTATCAAGTAGGAAACCATGAATAAACACTGTCGTGAGTAGCTGTACTATACATTCTAGGATAGTTCTTGCAATAAATGGGTACCGTTATAATTGCCGGTTCTTGAGAAGTATCTCCAGGGTACCGTTAGACGTTCTGCTTGTTTGAGAAAAAATCTATCAATTAACGGAGTTCTTTCTTGAAGCTATTAGTTTTTCAGTCAAGCAATAGGATATGGTATGTTGTAACACTTCGCCGGTTGCGTAAACCCATTTGAAACACGATATTTATCGAAGCGGTCCGGAGGGAGTAATATAACATGAACAAATGAGTGGTGTTCCCGAAATATCACCAAAATGTGTAGCGCATAAAGCAAACGATGGTATATAAAAGATTTTTACATTTGATAGGGCATCGCAAACTAAAATATAATTTATTATATGAATATCTATACTTGATTATGTCAAAATTAATCGACGCCTCCCTGACATTTGTCTTTCCCTCTTCCAAGTCTAAAGTGTATTTAATAATAAAAGTGAATCAAAATCATCGTTCTCAGTTTGTTGGCCGTCCCGTCGCAGAATTAGCGGCTGCACCCAGTTATCCAATTAAATTCTTGAATAAGCTCAATTTTTTAAAATAAATCCATAATAATGTTGGACCGCCGCGTATGGAAAAAGTGGTGTAGCTATACATAGAGGATCATAAAACTACAACTATGAATTGGTCTGGAGAGAGAAAGTCCGGACCTGATTCCAACAAAACACATGCCGAACATTCCCAAAATCTTTGTGAATTTGGGAAAAAGTCAGCCGATAACAAACAGGAAGATTGATTTCCAGTATGAGTCATCGTCGGGCGCCAGATGTGGGAACACTTGCTTTTAAATTTAAGTTTTCTGATCATATTTACTTTTACTGCTTCAATAATCACTAAAGTTCAGTGCCAAAATTGCCCCTTCCTGTTTCAAGTTTTATTTAATGTCATATCTCATATCATTGGACGTGATAAATATAGCCACACAAAAATATTATAGGGTTAACGACTGGGACTTGATCAATATTTTATCTATGACGCTACCGTTGCTTCTCAAGACTCGAAGATGTTTCACGAAAAATCATGAAACGAATTTATAATCAAGCACATCGAAACAGGTCTAACAAAATTACGGCAATACGTTCTGCATACAAAATGTTGTTATTGATTGCAAAATCGACCGTTTTTTTGTGGATCGATTTACCGTTTAGGTAACACTCGTCGAGCATTATAATTTTGTTTGTTTGCATATTTGTCTATGACATTGGTTATAAAAATAGCCACTTTCTTTTCGATTGAATTATTGCTAAACATTGCTGCGGTTATTGTTGCAAATATTATTAGCAAATCAATTTGAACTTGATTACGTGTATTCGCAATATAATATTAATCATCTCAAGTATGTTACGACATACTTACTGTAGTATAACCTACCCGGGTCAGTTCAACATAGTTGAATGAGATAAGTAAAGTTGTGCTTTGTCTTTATTTTGCCAATGACTGTCAAAATAGATTAAAAAAGATAACCAATCCCTACGTTGTGTTATTATTATATCTTGCACAATTTTACATACTCCGAATGCGCTCGATGGTAACAAAATTAGTGAAATTTGAGGGAAAGGTGCGTCATATAAATTAAACCACAGACTCCTAATACGCCTAATTTATTAAAGAAAATGTGCCGGACTCAGCCTGGAATTCACGAGGGGAAAAAGTACGGCAGAGAAACCCTCGACCTAAATTCCTAAACCGAATTATGCTGTATAAACTTTATTAGTATAATAATTAATTAAATTACTGTCTCCCGCGCCACACTTAGTAGTTCCACACTCGTAAGAGTACATTTAAAACTGAAGAGATAGCTCTCCGGTCGGGAATCGAACCCGAGTTTTCCGCGTGTGTCAGGCGGATGTGATAACCACTACCCTACCGAAGAGGCGTGTTAGTTAGCCAGACGTTGCTGGAGGGTACTGAGGTCCTGGAATACGGAGGCTACTCAGCTAAAGTTGAAATTAGGGCCAATATCTCTAGAATGATCATTTCATTTATAACTAGGATATTCACCCGTCAGGGTAGGGAAATGTTAGTAATTTCACAAAAGCTCTTACTTGCAATCACAGTCATACTAAAACTAAAATTACAGCACGAAAAGACAGCAAACAATACATTTTTGTTTTCGTTTAAAGCAGGGTTATTTAAAGCATAAAACGATTTCATTAAACATATACACGTGTTATGCCATCAAATACGAATTATCCATGAGAATAAAAGAAATACTTCTACCAATTATGTTATTAACAATATCTGTAATACACGATAAAAGAAAAACCATTCACAAAATAAACTGTTCACTGCGCCGGTTTCAGACTATCTATCCCCGTTCTCGAGCGATACGCTTTCGGATCTCCTCGAAAAAACCTCGCAAAACTCGACTTCAATTTATGACTTGTTTTTATCTTGTTCTTTCTTCACATATTATGGGGTGTCCCAAAACCGAATGTATAAGGTCTAATGAAATAATATTTTAAATAGGCGGGTTACCTCATCACCCTTCTTATGTTTTTAATCTACTGATGAACGAGTAAAAACCTATAAGAACATACTCCCAGATACCTCACAAATGTTAAAAAAAAATATAGTTATATAATTATAACTCTCTTCATTTCCAGCCGGATCAACTAGCGGTCGTCGATCAAGCGGATCACGCCACGTCAGCTCTACCACAGTAACCTCAACGGAGGCCGGTGCAATGCCCAGCGGTAACGAGGCTTTACCAGGAAGTAATGAGAGTATAGCTGCGGCTTCCACACCGGCAGCTACGGCCACTCTGAAATGCACTCTGTGCCAGGAGAGGTTAGAGGACACGCACTTTGTCCAGTGCCCAAGCGTTCCCCACCACAAGTTCTGTTTCCCCTGCAGTAGGGACAGTATCAAGAGACAAGGAGCTGGTTCTGAGGTAAATATATTTCTATTTAAAACGGCAATTAAAATATATTAGATAACAACTACTTCAAGTGATTTTACGCCATTTGATATGTACGCCTTGACTGGAATCTATAGCCTCCAGTGGATCAATAATCATTAACTCATTTCTTCGGGTGTTCAGCGACATGCTGGCCTGATTCTCATTTTTTATTATCTTAGTTTTAAATCCAGTATTCAGCAGATTCTCAAGATCAGACAGATCTCTGATATTTGCATTGCTCCTAGCAGGATACCTTGGTTGTAGAGTTTTATCTTCAGACAAAATAGTATACTAATTTCTAATTATTTTTTCACAAATTTCCATTTATGGCTTCGTTCTTCTATATCGACTATTTTTTAAACTGATTCATGTATATTTTCCAAAAAGTTGAATATATCGTCTGGGTAGCATGGTCAATTTGAAATATACCATTGGTAATAATGTTAAGCGCTTCACTGATTTTATACAAAATATTGTTCAAAAGTTACTGTTAGATGTAATTTTTGTATGTCATTGATGATTATATCTATGACATACTAAAAATACAAAATTCTTATTGTTACAGGTATATTGCCCTAGTGGAGAGAAGTGCCCATTAGCAAACTCAAATGTCCCATGGGCTTTTATGCAAGGTGAAATCGCTACCATTTTGGGTGAAGATTATAAAGTCAAGAAAGAAAGAGAGTCGTAAGGCCTTTATTGAAAAAAAAGAGAGAAGAAAAATACAAACGAAACTTGTTTTGAAGCCATGGAAACAATGGATAAATGGCGAATGCTAGATATTTTTAAAGGCTGGTTCTTGGAGAGAAGAAACGTGTAAAAAGTGGGAAATTATCGTTGGGAAAATGGCTGTGGAACTTAGTTGTTAATGTTGACGGAGTCGAAAGCGTTGCCCTGATGGAGAGATATATCCGTCAACTCTACCGAATTAATAGGGCTACTATCGCCGAAAGTTTGTAAATAACAGCGAATTAGTAGAGGAAAACGAGAATATAATACATTTAAACCTTAATCTATATATTTCAGGTTTTTCTTTTTGTATGCTTATTTCGCAAATACGTAAGTTGCTTCGGTTTGATTTATTTTATCGCTGAACACATTTTTCGTGGTGAACGTTTTTCGTTATGTATATATTTTTCGTTGTATATAAATCGGAAAAATGTACAAATTATTTTATTTTAAATTTATTGTTTGTTTTAATTGTTATTTTTTTAATACGAAAAAAACTTTTGTTTTGTTTTTTTTTTTAAATTGTATATAACTATGTGCATAGGTTTTTAATGAGAGGCGAATTTTTTTAAAAAGCATTTAACGATGCTTTATTTTGTAGAGCCTCTCGACAAAGGTTTTAACGGAGCTGTAAATATTATATATTTGTCAGCTTTCTAAAAGTTGTACAATGGCGACAAAAATCGGCAGTTGGACGATTTGTATTTATGTCGCATTATTTTGTAATTGTAAATGTAATAAAAACGTTTTATTTTATACATCTACTCTTAAGATTGGTCAAGCTTTACTGTGTGCCATACAAGCAACACTTCTTATTAGTTAATAAACCTTTCAAAAAGAACTAAATGCATATAGATTGTATTATACACAGCATAATGGTCGAACTGGCAAGAATATTTTCAATTTAATTTTGGCAAATATGTTTCAGATTTCAGGTCATAATTGTGTGCAAACAAATTGCTTTTAACGAGTTCCTCTAACATCAACTGTGTTTAATTTCTATTTTTATGCATAATGCTTTCTCCCGTGCATTGGTAAATCGTAAAACTACATTACGTATAACACACAGTAAATTTTGACCAGAATTGCTGTTTCTTTTTAAGGTGGTACATAATATGGGCCATAATTAATTATTTTAATTGTGAAAAAGTGTAAACTAGTCAAAAAACGCAAGGTTTACTAGGACTTTGCTTAATAGGAACTCCGACACTCGCTCATAATTTTTAAGAGAGTATTTAAACATTTCTTAATATTTAACGAATTAACAATTGGTCAATATATTATGGCTTAAACCTGGTATTTTCAATGTCAAAGTGTACAGGGTTTACTAAAAGAATTCCATTTCTAATTATACCCAATATATTTCATATTCTAAGTAAGTATACAACGATGGCTACACTGACTAACGTTTAAATTTGTGGGAAAAAATAATATCACGGTGAACCAGTAACATATTAACGAATAAACGCTGTTAGGCCGCATTTAGTTTAGTTGATCGGTCTTTTTTGGTGCACCCTGTATATAATAAATTTTCAATGTACACAATCAAATCCAAATCTGGTTTGTGTGAAGCAATTGTGACGAGAACTTTGGAATTAATCAAATTGTAATAAAAAAACATGTGAAGTAACGTTGTTTTTGTGTACCTTACAACCAGTTACGTAGTAAAGAAGTATTATAGTGTATAACTTTTCAAGAAGTATTCCATTGCACTGCTTAAAGATTGTATGAAATTTTTGTTTCCTAATTTTTCGTAATCTAAGAAATTAAATAACAATACAGTCATAAAGGGGAAAACTTAAAAAATCAGACATTAAAGGAAATTGTATTAAATATGCAAATATATTTTTAAAAATATTTTTAAAAAAATGGCAAAATTAAGTTACTCTTTAAACAGTGGATGGTACTCTGTAAATACAATAAATTGTATATAACTATACGAAGTCGATTCAACATTTTCGAACGGTACACATTGAAAAAAAAATATTTTGAAAAAATATGTGTTCTTTTGCAAAAATCGCATATTTTTGGTAAATAAAATTCCCCATTTGTGAAATGAAGGGTCGCAAATTGGTCTATATTGTACATTTATAGTATTGACAATGTCAGAATTGTACATTTTTATAAGTTGTTACTTTAACGACTGAAAGATTTATAATAGTAATATATCTATGAATTATTGTGTAAGGCTTGTACAAACGTTTTTGCTGTTAGTCGATGTCAGATAATAAAGAGTCTGTAATACATTAGCAAATCACTTGTATTATTACACCTCTATAATTATTCCACCCATCGGTACAACTATCCAAAGTTTTACTTTTATAAAATAACATGGAATATAATGTGTGTTCTTAAGTGCCTCTTGCAACACGTTTTTCATATTAAATTTAGCAAGTAAAGATTTTATTTAAAAAAACAAACCTAGCACCGGAGTCGTGTTACAATGCCCTGCTCCGGTAGTGGAGTCGTAGCCACCAGTTTTTCCCAACTGAAAAAGCTCCGCTGGTCTTGTACGGGGTTGCTAGGCACGCTTATCAAACAAAGGATCTCAATCTTAACTTAACAAAAAAACACAATCTATAATTTAAGGAACAATCTATTTGCTACTAAGTCTTTTTTTTCCTTAAAATACAGCAACAATACTACAGTAAAACTTTTGGCTATTTAAACGCAAAGGAATGTCAAATTATTATTAAGGTAATTAATAATAGTGGTACAATGTGGTGATTGTACGGAGACCAATTCTGTTGTTAACACTCGGTACTGTATGCTCTAAACACTACAATCCGAAGTGATCACTTTGATTTTACCTAAGCTTATTACATATATGTTTGCGTGCGCTAGTAGCACCACCAATTATAAATGTAGCAATAATAGTAGGTAGTGATAAATGGCCACAATAATTAAATCAATTGACCCGATAAATGATTAAAAAAAAGATTAAAATTATTGGAAACTATCTTCAAGCGCGGCTGTTGATTTATATTAAAAAAAGAAAAATTAAGAGCGATTACATCAATCGGTCAGAAAAATAAGTGAATAATGAAACTTGGCTCTTTTAAGGCACAATCTATAGTGCAAAATTCATTATAATTAATCACAAAAAAAAAGATAATAATAAAGATAAATATGTACGATAGCCCCGTTAGATCCGATTCGTCACACTCGGTAGTGGAGGTAAGAAGAACCTCTGGTGAAGGCGCCGGGCACCTGTAGGTACTGCTATGGCACTTGCCCCAAGGGTAGAACTAGCAGAGGACTCGGTGATAAAATTGGCTGTGATGTAGCCCGGAGATAGGACCCTGTAATAACCCAATACGCATTTGATAAAGCCCACATACTTCCCTCACAAAACCAAAAAAAAAACACACCCCCCCCCCCCCCCCCCCCCCCCCCCCCCTCCCAAAAATATTTTTTTTTTAAAAAACAAACCCCCCCCCCCCCCAAATTATCAATGGACTTTCAAAGACCATCAGCAAATAAAAAGAAATACAGAAGGTACAAACAACTTGAATATAAAAAAAGATAGGCATGAATCACCCCTAAAAGAAAATATAAACTTCGCCGCATATGATCAGAACTAGTCACATTAAAATAAAAATTCAGATATGATAAAATGGAATAGATAAGGTAACACGTGGGATGCAAAGCAAATGGTGGACAATGCACAAAAAAGGTTAACACAGATAAAGCAATTAAATCATTAATTTAGACAAAAAAACTGTAGCAATAATTACCTCGCTCGTGTGTGAGGGTTGCAGGAGATCCGACGGTCTCGGTCTTGTAAATGAGCTCGAAAAGCCTCTAAAAATAGGAGAAAATAGCCTTTAGCATCATGGCGTCCACGTGCTTCACAAGCAATAGAAAAAAATTAATTCCAGGAAAAAAAAACCGCTTACCTCTTGCAGTATTTAGATCCCGATTAATCGGTCGTGTAAAAACACAAACTAGGCTCACCCAAGAAGGGTAGTATAAAAATCAATACTAAAAGCTGAGTCACTATTACTGCACTTAAAGCAAAAGCTTCTCTTCTCACCGAAGGGTATTTCTAGAAGAACCAAATCATCATCGGTTCAGTCAATTTGCCTTTCTCCTTCCTCGAGATTAGAGGGAAAAAGGAATTGCAGGGCGGAGAAAATGCCTAACGAATCTACCAATTCGATACGAGGAATAATTCTAAGATAATAAACGACTTAGTTCTCGTTTATTATGGTGGTAAAACGACGGCGGGAGCCACAATTAATGCGCTGAAATTAAATTGTTCAAGAAATACTAGAAAATGTTCCCAAACGAAATGATAAACATCTAAAAATCTAAATCGACAGCAGCAATTATGAGAAATAGCCCATCCCTACTACCCAGTGCTGCCAACAGTACCAACCGAATATTGCGAACATTGCAGCATGCCGCGTGGAAAAATAAATATAAACATCTGAAACCAGCCACAGCCAGAGGTCCCAAAAAGATTTATCAGAAGTTCCCAAAAGTTATGAAATATTTAAACCGAAAATAAAAGCAGGTTTTATTAACACAATTCTTAAAAATATAAAACGGTTTGCTGGCCATTCTACGGTAATGTAATATAAATTAAGCGCAATGTTATACTAATAACATAATATCCTATTTTAGTGATTAGATCAAACCTAAGCGTCTGTGGTTCGCTTATCAACTAAAATAAATATATTCACAAAGTGCCTGAGGGCTAGATAAGAGAAAATAGCTACTCAAGGCCACAACAGAGTTATAAAAGCTAATACAAATATATCGTTAACCTATATTTAGAATAAAATTAATTTACATTAATAAATGCGGCAACCTTAAGCTTATTGACAGCCAATCGAATCAATAAATCTAGAATTAATTAACCGAAGAGTATTGACCTCTTTCCAATAATTCTTACCGCAAAATACAGTATTTTCTTTTGCTAAATGCAGCGTATAAAATGAAATTTAAAAATATTTTACACTGGTCAAATCAGACTGTTACACTCTTTTATCAATAGACTTCAAAGAAGAACACAAGACTAAGAGGATACCGTCCTCAACTCTGAAAGGAACCTTGAAGCAACCATTAAGACTCTGGAAGTAGATAAGTTGACACTTAATAAGGAAGTCGTGTCCTTGATGGCCAAAAACAAAAACTTTCGAGAAGGAATTGGATTCATTACGTGATGGGCTGTACAGTTTAACAAAGAACTTGTTGAATATAAGAACACGATAAACCAAATGAAAATATCCGTTGACACCCTCACAGAAGAAAACGCTTTATGTAAAGGATGTAAAAAAAGGCTCATCTGGACCTGTGTAGGTACTTTAAAAGAGTCTAGAACGCTTGCAGAGGCAAATAGTTCATCACATCCAAAGGAATCTACACCTGTACAATGCAGCCCAAAAATACATGCATCTACCAAAAATGAAGACAAGTCAAAGAGCAACAAAGTCATCATTTTGACTGACGATTTCGCAAAAACCATTTATCCCTACTTAGCACAAGTACTCACAAACTTTAATATCCAAGTGATAAGTAAACCCTTTTCCAAATTTAGTGACCTAGTTCAAACATGTGATTGTTATATATCAGATTTGTCAGTTAACAATTATGTTATAGTTTTAGCGGGCTTAAATGATTGCAATAAGAACATCTCTCTTAGCAAATAAGTGTTTTTATACAAACTTGATTATCTGCAGTCTTCCTTTTTCTGACGACAAAAATGTATTTGCTGTTAACATGAAACTAAAGTCTGTTACCATGAATCTAAGAAGGTTTTCAATTAATATTGACTTTTTAGATTTGTCTCGTCAATTTTCATACAAAGACTTCACACATTAAAACCCTATCTTAATAAGAAAGGGTTGACTAAAAGGTAAAGTTGGTGAAAAATAGTGTTGCTAATTTTAATTCATTTAACTTAACTTAATTTATGCTAAATCTGACCTAAATAATTCTCAAGTTCCCTCCAATGTGACTGCATTCGAATCTAATGAGGATTCACCTAATATTGGCACACCAGAAACTCATATATATCAATCCGTGGATCAATCTTTTTTTATAAACAAAACCTCGGATGAAAATTACTTAAATGAAAATTTCTTAAATAAGAATTATGTGTCACTGTTACTTCTAAATGTCCAGTGTTTACGTAATAAAGTAGATGAATTTGAAATTTGTATTGAATCTATTGACTCTCCAGAGTTATCTATTGTAGAGAGTATTACGGTGACTAAGGTAGGAAAGTTTGACGAACATATCATTGAGGGTAAATTTGAATTATCTGTGATATATGTTAATGATTTTAACCTTTATGTTATATGTATTTATCGTGCGCCTGTTAATGGTAGTGGGGAGTTCCTTGGTTCTCTTGAGTTATTGCTGACATTGTTTCCAATTGGAGCAAAAGTAATAGTTTATGGTGACTTTAATATTGATTTCCTGACTGAGCCGAATGAATGTCAGTGCCTACTTGACTTTTAATTTGCGAATGCTTGTCTCATAGGTCACAAGGGTTACATCTAATTCACAAATATTAATTGATTATTTATGTTCAAATTTTGCCGCTGAAGCAGTTTGTGATGTTTGTGTCATGCCTGCAGGGTTGTCTGATCACGAGTCAATTTTTGCCAAGATTAGCTTATATAGAAAAAAGCAACCAAGACAAATTAAAGTCGGCCGAATTTATAGTAGCTCAAATTTTGATCAACTAATCTATGACCTTTAGACATCTTACGAAAGTATACAAATAGTCAACAATTTCATAACTACTTTAATGCTTACAAAAGAGTATATCGACAAACCATAAGAAAAGCGAAACAACTTTATTATAAGTCTAGAGTGGAGAAGGCACATAATAAGACCAGAGAAAATTGGAGCAACCAAACGAACATACAATTGAAGTAAATGCTTTTAACCAATATTATTCTGTGGCTAAGAAAATAACAAGTAGCCTTGAACCCCAGACTGACCCTTTATCTTATATTGGGAATCTTTCTATTCAGGACACATTTTTCCTCTCACATACTGATCCAGATCAGATCAAGAAACTTTTACCTGAAGTTAAAAATAAAAAAAATCAGCTGGGATTGACGGGCTATCATCGATCAGAATTTTAGAGAGTTTACCAGACCAGTCACTCGCCTCCCTAGCATACGCCATAAATAATTCTTTTGAAACTGCAACTTTCCCGAATAGTCTCAAGATTTCTGTGATAACACCATTATTCAAAGGGGGTGAATTGAATGATCTAGCCAACTATAGACCCATATCTCTGTTACCATGTCTATCCAAAATTGTTGAGATATTAGTTAAAAAGAGAATGATGTTTTTTTTTAAAGAAATAATACGATTTTAAGTAGGTGTCAGTTTGGCTTCCGGGAAGGTTCAGGCACGGGCGATGCGATATTTGCCCTTCTGTAGGAGCTTTTCTTGAGCCTGAATGTCGGATACTTTGCCGCCGCGACGTTTTGTGACTTCTCGAAAGCATTTGATTGCGTTAATCATGAAGTATTGCTGGCAAACTCTTTAACTATGGTTTCAGGGGGTTTGCCCTGGAATGGTTCAGATCCTTCTTCTCAGGTAGGAAACAGATCGTTAAATCCTTAGGAACTGTGTTCGATGTATGCTCAATTGAACATGGAGTTCCACAGGGTTCTGTACTTTTGTTCCTATTGTACATCAATGACTTGACTTCTCCGAACCTTAGAGGACATTTTACAGGCTTTGCAGACGATACAACAATCTTATAGTCGGATTGTGATCACCAATCACTGATGAGAAGTGTGTCTGAAGACTTAATGAAGGTTAAACAATGGCGCGACGCTAACCTCCTATCCTTAAATGTTGATAAGACTAAATTATTGAGCTTCAAATTCACGTGTACCGACCAAATAGTAATAAACGATAAATATTTAGAAATTAGTATCTGTAATAGGTTCCTTGGAGTGGTCATTGACGATAAATTGAAGTTCCATGAACACATTTCAATCTTCAGACAGAAAATAGCTAGTGGGTGTTACGCTGTCAGGGTTGTGGCAAAAGAGCAGCTGGGTTTGGAGGCTGCCAGAAATGTTTATTATTCCCTTGCTCATCTGAGGTATGGAATTGCATTTTGGGGCTCCTGCAGTCGGTATCTCTTTAACTCTGTTTTTGTCCTGCAGAAACGGGCTATTAGATATGTTGGTCGCATAGGCCCAAGAGAAACATGTAGGCCTTTATTCAGGGACTTGAAGATATTGACATTGTGCTGTCTATTTATAGTGGAAACTTGCTGCCTAATGTATAAAAAACTTAAGATGTATCTGGCCAACTTTGGCTCTGAAAGACACCATAATACCCGACAAAGTTGTAATATCCCAATGTCTAGAAGCGAATTAACCAGGAACTCCCTAATTTATTTAAGCATTAAAATATTTAACCATCTACCAGATCATATAAAAACTGCAAGAACTCTTATAAGTTTTAAGGAATCAATGGGATGGGATCACTCCTAAAAAGTAGGGCATTTTATAGCTTGGAAGAGTATTTTGCAGATGGCTGGGAGTAAACTCTCTCGCTTTTTTTTTTCTGTTTTATTTTCTTTATTATATACAGTTTAGGTGTCCGTTTAATTGATTAATTTGTGCATGTATATTGCTTGTTTCAAACAAAATTTTATATATTTTTTTAATTCTTTTTGCGCTTTTCCAAGTTTTAACTTTTTGTTTTTAACTTCTTATTTTTAACTTTTATTTGTAACATTTTATTTTCTACATAAGTTACATACTTATCTAATTTAATAAGCTTTGTCTACAAATACTATGTATTTATGATAATAAAGCATATCTGAATCTGAACTATGTATAGATAATTTTCTGCAGAATGGGGAATAGTGTTAAAAGAGAAAGACACCAGAGAATTTTGTCAACAAAGAATGCCTTTATTATGGTTTCAATAAAGCCTGCACAATTATTAAACACAGACACTCAATGTAGTTAGTGTTTCAGGATCGCAAACCCTATCCACAGAAAGCGATCCACGTCCCTTTATGATTCTGCTATCCAAGAAGATTTAACGGACCAAAATCAACCTCCAGAGCCCGAACAACGAGCAGCATAATCTGCTGATCAACGAGCGACTTCCGATTTCCCACTGGCGTCTTCCAATGCCGCAAGTCAGGTATAACTTGGAACCCAGAGGGCGAAATACAAGGAAACCTATAAAAAAACATCAGCTGTAATAGCTTATAATACAGGAAAAGCAGGGATTGATCTATCGGATCAAATGGAATCGTACGCTACCACTTTGCGCAAAGGTGTAAATTAGTACAGGAAGTTAGACATAGAACTTTAATTGGGAATCTTGTAGTCAACTCCTGGGTAACAAACATATTCCAAAGAAGAAAATCTGGTAGATGAACGGACATTCGATTGTGTTAATATAATATATATTTGAGGTACACGTAAACTAAAATACGAGACATCGTGCAGGCCTGGTCCTAATGATGTGGCTAGATAGTGCACGGCATGTGGGCGGCCAAATAGGCTTATGAGACAATCGAAAAATTTTAATATACGCAAAATCGTTTATAAAAAAATATAATCTCTGATTTATAGTCTGATGTTCCATGCCATTTGGCCTAATCCCAAACAACCCCCTTATTAGGCGTTTAGATACAAAAGCGGTCTTGGCGCATACACCACCATAATCCGGGCGGCAAGGAGATTACTAACTAAACCGGCGCGGCGGTCTTGTTTTTGTATATATTTTTTACATTTCAGACCGGAGTTCAGATGCATAATTTAGGCACTTAGACATCTTTTTGTTTCCGATTTAACCGGAAACGTAATCAACTTCGTTATACTTAAGGCACATCCAGCATATTTTACACAGATGGGACTGATTTTAGATTTTCCAGATTTCACCCTTTTATCTTCAAGAGAACTATGGCGGAAACTTTGCCATAAAATTAGTTAAACATGGTGCAACTAATTATTTCTCTACCACATCAGTCTTATGGCAGAATGGCTTACATCTTTTACTTCTAAAGACATAACTGCCAAACAAGCCAAATCAGGAGAAATTGAGCTGATATTAATCATTGGTTAGCTACATGATATAAAATGTCCAGGCTATCCCATTTGAAATACCGAAGTTGATATAATCTATGGCCAGCTGTTTTAGTGCTTAAATTCTGCACATAATATATACCTAAAAAAATTTAAAAATAGAACGGAAAAACAAATTAATAAACTTAATATCCATCGATTACTTTCAGGCCATCCGACTGTGCAATAGAAGAGCCCTACAAACCAGCCTCTGATCCAGAATCTCTAGACGATGATGTCATCAGAGGCAAAATTCAAGAAGCCAATCAACTAATAGATCGTGTAAAGAGAGCTTTAGGTAAGATAAAAGCCATAAAATCAGGCGACGTATCTGCGAATGGTGAGAGTGATGAGAGCAAAGCAAGCTCCACCGATATACAGGAGACTATAAAGAATCTAAAGATGGAGGCTGAACAGCTAATCACAGGGTAAATGTTTAGTCTTATCTCCAGCGACTGTAAATTATAATACAAGAGCAGCCTCACTTGGTCAATACTAATTTTTTATAGAACCCATTACTCAACAACTATTTACCGCAAAATGTATTAACAACACCCAAAGAAACAATAATTAAGTCAGCAATTATTAAGCGTTAGAGTTTATTAACTGCTGACCACAGTATACGTCGGAAATAGTCTACCACAAGTCATTATTCCTATTGCAGGAAAAAGTAACTAAGGATTTAAAATATGAAAATTACCTCATTAATCAGGTTAAGCATGCTCTGAAAGCTTTCAAGTGGTTCTTAGAGGTATTAACAAAACGTTTCCCTTCAGCAGGCTCTCTTATTATTAAAATGGTAGTAAACATAATTCCCTTTTCTTCCAATTTTAGAGACATAGACGACAAATATTTTGAAACAGATACCAAAAAATCGAAATCAAGATGTTCTCCTGTGTGCCCAATAGTGTCAAAACACCCAACAAAATCGTGCCGCGACAAGAAAGAAGAGAGACCCACTATCAGCAGTTTATTAAATACGGCTTTTATTAAAGAAGACAAGGAAAGAAGGAGTAGTGCATATGCCCAAGATCCTAACTCAATAAAAGTTGCTCCAATAATTCCACAACCCATACAAACTTTTGAAGATTTGGATGACAGAAAAATGTTTGATCCATGCTGTGACAACTACCGTAGGGACGATATCGATTTTGAAAGACCTAAAACGAGACGAAATGAGGCAGGTAAAGTCTGATGAAGTTATAATAGGCGTATTATGCCTATGAGCATTAATGTGTTAATTCTAAAGTATTTATAAGACAAATGTATAATTAGTATGACTCATAAGATGGTAAGTATGTAGGAAATCTCAATAGTATGACTCCTATATGCAAATGCCTTTAGACATAATAATTTCAAATAACATAAGCAATGCGGAGTATCAAGGTTCTGACCCTGCAGAATAAAGAACAGGAGTTATCCATCTTAAGGAGGTCCCTCCTTTTCACACAACTATCATACTTAGATTAAGGTTAGGTTAGGTTGAAAAGTGAATGTGTCTATAGGGACGCCCTCATTGCGGCCCCTAGCTTTGCTACCGCCTCTTAACCAAATTGATTATATCGTTTGGGCAGTCAGCTTTTAGGTGCTCTGGTAGTAGGGGCCATGCATGCATACTAAAGCTGTAGCCTACTTAACTCCATGCTCCGTCTAGGCCTTCTTCTTGTTTTGTTAAGGATATAATATCGAGTGAGTCAGTCAAGCCTGATAGTCCCATCCAGTGTTTAAGTGATTTCTGTTCTATTCATATAACGGTAAATATCAATTTTAATCCTGTGAAATAGGTTACTGCTCGCCTTTAGGCACGGAAGTCAGCACACCCATTTCTTGTATGACCACTGTGCTCACAGATTAGGATATTCTTCTTGTATTTTCCCAAGGTGAAGACAGCTTCCTTGAGAAGCGAAACTGTTGAACAAAATTCCCCAACTTAAGTAGATATCAGGTTAATATAATTAAATGAACATAAAGCTCAAGAACGACAGTTCTATGGTATGGTATAGTATGGTATAGGGGTCGCTCGGCAAGATTTGCCCTTCAATGTTACACGAAAATTCCTATCTCTCTCGAAAACCTCAGCATATTTCGAGGGTTGAGCTTTTGTAAATCTCCAGGTACCATAAGGGCATTTTCGTGATGCCTCAACCTTTGGCGAGTTAGTGCTTGACATTCGCAGAGTAGGTGCTCTGACGTTTCAGCCATAGTTTGGCAGAATTTGCATTGTTCGTCAGTGGTTTTCCCCATTTTCTTGAGGTGGTACCTCAAGGGGCCATGTCCAGTGAGAAGGAAATGGAGTTTTATCTCATTTTTTTGTGTCTTGAGCACTTTTTTGTGTAGTTAGGCGAGTGAGAGATGAGTCTTTTGGCCTGTCTGCCCCCGTGCATTGGCCCAATATGCCTCTTTCCAATTTCAGAGTTCAATCATTATGTGCCTTCTAGTGATGCCGCAATGGTTCAGCCCGCAAAAGGCAGTCTGTGCACCATTCCGTGCGAGCTGGTCAGCGGCTTCGTTACCTTCCATACTCTCGTGCCCTGGTGCCCACATCAGGGTGACAGTTGATCTGCAGCCATCCGACAATCCCACACAAGCCGGGAGGTGTTTCTGCTAGATGCTAGCGGTTTTCGGGCTGGTTGACTATCTGATCTTTGCACCTCTTAGGCCATTTTTGGCACATTCAGAGATGACTTGAACGATGGTGCGAGTGTTTCCTAAAGGTGCAGAGATTCGACACCTTGGCCTGTAAACTCCGGATCCCACTCCTTCCTTCATCTTTGATCCATCTGTGTACCAGACAAGTGATGCCCTCTCTAGTTGTCTTAGTATTTCCCCTGCAGTATTGCGGTCTTCAATTGCCACTATTCAAAGAAGCGATCAAAATTGAGTTTTGCTTCCATTGTATCGGTTGGTTTGATCATCGCCTCTATCTGGATGTCCATCATAATTTTAGGGTGACCAGTCAGGTTTCCTGACTTCATTTTTTGTGTCTGAGCGACTCTATGCGCAATTATAATAAGCTTTACAACAGTGTTATAGGACCACCAGATGATGTCATGCTTTCCTCTTATTATTATAACTAGGTCATCTGCGTAACCTTGGACTTCAAAGCCTGCTTCAGTCAGTTTTACCAGTTGATCAACAACCAGAGATCAAAGCATGGCTGGTAGGACCCCTCCTTGGGGGCATCCCTTTATCACTTTGACTGTGACAGCTGCTTCTCCAATGGTCGCGGTGACTTGACGGTTGGTTAGCATGGATTTTATCCATTGTGTAGTGGTTGGTTTCACTCCTCTGCGGGTTGTGGCACGCTGAATGGTTTCATGTGAGGTGTTGTCAAATGCACCGGCTATGTCTAGAAATCCACACAGCGCCACTTCTTTTTTCAGCAAGTGCCTTCTCTATATTGCGGACGAGATTTTGAAGAGCATGGGTGGTAGAATTTGATGGTTGGTATGCGAATTGTTTTGCCTGCAGTGAAGCATTAGAAAGGAACTTGCTTCTGACGTGCCTATAGATAATCTTTTCAATCGTTTAAAGAAGGAAGGAGGTTAAGCTAATGGGGCGGTAAGATTTTGGTTCCTCTTGTGATCGTCGGCCTGCCTTTGGTATGAACGCTACTTTAACTTTCCTCCAGTTTTTGGGAATGTAGCCCAGTGCAAAGCTGGCTGTGAAGATTGATTGAATGTGTGTTAGTAAGTGCGCTATACCTTCTTGTAACAAGGCTGGAAAGATTCCATTTACTCCCGGGGATTTATAGGGTTTAAAGCTATGTATCGCTTGACGCATCTGATTGTGTTTTTTGCAAATATTTTGTTGGCTAGACCTTTTATCCTTTTTGTAGGCCGCTGAGCAGTTTCAATGGGCTGGAATTCTTGTGCCAGATCTTCCTTGGCTATTATGCTTGACCCGGGAAAGTGTGTTTCTAGAAAAATCCTTAGACTTTCTTCAGGGGTCTCAGCATAGCTGTGTTGGGCTCTATTCTTTAGTAGGCCGATTTTATTTAAGTGCTCTTTGGACAGCACTTTTTGTAGACGAATGGACGGTGCTAATTCATCTATTCCTTCACAAAATGACCTACATGTTCTTCTTTTGGATCTCCAAAGCTCTTTGTAATACTTGGATAGGGTTTTATGATAGTTATCCCAATTCCCCAGTGTTTTGGCTTCATTGAAGGGTTTCCTTGACTCAGTCTTTAGCCTGTTTAATGTCTTGTTCCACCATGACACATCCCTTTGGATTTCCACCTGTTTCACAGGACAGCTTTTTTCGTAAGAGGCTATTATAGCACTTTCTAAGTGTATCGAGGTTACATCAAGTTCCTCAGTAGTTAAAGCGGATAGCGCCCTTAAGTTCCGGCTTTAGATGCTCTTTGTAGGCAACCCCATCGGTAAGTTTGGGTACTCGGTTGCTAACCATTTGAGTATTTTCAACGGATATGTCGAAGCGAATGTGCATGTGATCGGACATTGAGTGAGTGTCCGAGACATGCCAGTTGGTTATGTAGTTTGTTATAAATGGGGTAGCTAGCGGTATATCTAAAACTTCTTTTCTTAGCACATTTATAAAGGTGGGTTTGGTAATGACAGTAATATCAACTTGGCTTGATTATTTCGTTTGGGCAGATACCTTTTAGATCTTCTGGTAGTAGGGGCCTAACAGTGTTATATGTATGTACAAACTTACTAGACTCCAATACTCTGTCTAATCCTTCTTCTTGTTTTGTTAAGGATATCGAGTTAGTCAGTCACTCCTGATATCCCATCCAGTGCTGAAGTGATTTCTGCTCTATTCAAGTAGCGATAAATACCAATTATGATCGTGGGAAATATTTTACTGCTCGCCTCTAAACACGAAGGTTAGCACACTCGTTTCTTCTGCGACAACTGTTCTAGCATCTAGATTAGGATATCCTTCTTGTGTTTTCCTAATGTTAAGGCAGCTTCCTTGGGGAGCGAAGCTGTTGTACAAAATTCTTCAACTTTGGTAGAGATCATGTTGATATAGTCAACTGAACATAAAGATAAAGAACCACAGTAGTATCAACCTGGCTTGGAAAAAAATTGGCTGAATAAGATGGGAAAAGCTATTTTAAAGCATTTTTCGTCCTCATCACCAAAGGCTACAAGACAAACGTAGTATATTTAGTATAATCATCCACCTGGCTAAGAAACCCTACATCTTGTGGGTTAGTCTTAGAATCTTCATATACTTAATATAGACGATAACGCGGTTCGTAAATAGGCCATAAAGGGAAATATATTTCCTAATTTTTAAGTGTATATTATAATAAGTTCTTTACATTTAGATGATGACCTGTCGGAACAATTTCGGAGAGACAAGTTTCGGACGTGCCCTGAAAATGGCCATTTAGAAATAACCAGCAGTTTCGAAGAGCTGGAAGCCAAGTTGCAAACGATTTCTGAAACCACCGAAAGCAATTATAGTACTCCTAGAAAAAGAGTCACAGGTACAGAAATTTTAATAAACACTCTTTGTGCAGAAATCAACCATTTGTAGCGCAATAATAATTCAATTTTCAATAATGAAAGATTGTTACTGCAGTTAATGTAATATTTTTAGAGTAATGTAATAGAAGTAATGTTTCGAAATTATATTTTAGATCCTTCTCCGGATCAAAACTGGAAGTGTTGCAACACTGATCCACCAAGAACAGAAAATAAAGAGGTACAAGTAGCTCCAGAAAAACATACCATTGGGATTTGTTGCAGTTGTCCAAAGTAATTTGCCTTTAAAAATCGCATTTTATTTAATAGTATCACCTCTATCCCACCGTATTATTAATTTTGATTCTATTTTATACTTAAAATGATCAGCCGTAATGGAAACCCTAACTCTCTTGCACTGACAGTTTTCCAGATACTGTATGTGACCTAGAAAAATATTGCTACAAAACGTATTGGACTTTCAAAGATAAGAAAGTGCAGGTGATCACGTTCTAAGACAATCCGCTTTAATAAAATTAAATGCAATATATGGAAAACTTTACTGTGTGCATTCTGCAAAACACCATCTATATTTAAAGCACGAATTATATCAATGATGAAACTCATCCAAAATATGTTTTTCTGTGAAGCTGAACCCTAATGAAAAATTTTACGATTATTTTAGAGAAGACAAATCACTACAGACAACTACTAACAGATCTTTGACCAAAAACGTTCTAGTAGAATCCGTATCTCCAAAAAGAAAATCTCTTGAGGCGAATAATCTAACCCCGCAAGAAATATTACCAAATAAACGGAAATGCATCAGCTGTAAAGTAGAATATTTGCCGATCTTGGAAATATTGCCTCCTCCGGAGAAACATATTTGCGATACATGCAAAAGAGAACTAAAGGCAGAACATTTGGAAGGAGTATGGATTCCTTCAAAATCAGACAAGGTATAGCTGCATATAGTTTTAATTGGGGAGGGCCATTTAGGGCAATAATGTTTATAAAATGAACTGGTCTAAACCTCTTTCTATCATTCATACGCTGCAATTTAGGTAACGTTTGGGTCTTTGTTTATTTATTCACCAGAACACTTTCATTAACACGAAAGGAAACAAAACTATCCGCCAAAGCAGTCTTAACATCTTGAAATAGACTTGCTACTAACCCAAACTTTTGCTTGTGGCCATGAGTGAATATTACACCAAAATATCCATAAGATGTGAGTTGTTCCAAGATAACACCTAATCAATACGCCTTTTATAGAGGTTGTCGTAATTCAGTACTTGTCAAACTTTACTAAGTTTAAAATACATGGATAACACCTTATAAAGCCTTTTTCAAGAACGAACTATTTTAGACTTCATTTGTGTAAGTCTGCTTTGATCAAGTCTACCTTTCTTCGAGGCGATGTTATTTATATCAACTTTTTTTTTACATAAATCATTGCAGCTACAAAGATTATCAATCAAAGTCCTACCGCCAATCATAATAAAACAAGCAATGACCCTCACAGAGGTTTTGAACTTCTCAATCAATCCTAACGGTGAGACGGAAAATCGAGTTGCAAACACTCCAAACGTCGTGTTCCTAGAAGTACCTCTTCCCTACAGTCCAGAGTTTTTTCATACTGCCAGCAATCAGGATGACGTCGAAATGAACGAAGATTGCGTACCTGCGGAAGATAAACAGGACTTGCCACAAAATGATTTAGGTGAGTTACTCCGTTTTAAATTTTGTGAGCAACCAAAAACCACAAGGTGTCACTTTTGACCATTAGAAATACCTGGAACATTCCAAAGATTTGAATAAAACTAAAATTTTTAATTATCATTTTTATATATTGGTTGTATCAAGACCAGCTCAGATCATTACCTCCTACAAATAGGCCTAGCTAATATTAAAATTAGCAGTGACGTCAGCCTAAGAGGTCAATACTTTTTTGCCATAAGAAAAGCATTCAGAGAAGCCAAGAGGAGCTCAGTAAAAGTATTGATTGTCATTGAACAAATGCTGTAAAAATTTAAGTCTAACTAAATATACATTAAATAGTTTACATCCCAAATAATGTATGAAACTGACTGTACCGACACAGACGAGCCAAATCCTGATGGCAGGACGAGGCAATTCTGCAAATTCATAACAATATAAGGCCATGTGTACAACAATTTTTTACCATTGCGCAACCACCAACGCAAACGATTTAATATTTGGGCTGTCGTTAGCAGTTCGAGGATGAAAAATCTGGCAACACCGCCTGTCAGTTGGTAGCGTTCTTTCGACGTTCGACCGGATTTATAATTATTGTTCTTCGATTTTCGATTGATTTTCGGTAAATTTCTTTATAATATTAGTACTTTAGTGTGTTTAAATTTATGTGAACAATGCCGTCCAGATGCTGTGCACCAGGCTGCCGTGGAAACTACCCGAAAGGACCTAAAGTTCATGTTTTTAGCTTTCCAAAATGTTTGGACTTAAAAGACCTGTTGCTTTCGTGTAATAAGAGTGGGATTTATTTTGTGCTGGGCGGCCGGTTCATTGTGTACAGCAAGTTTATAAATTTTGTTCCTGTTAGCTAATTTTGGGGTTGGGGTAAGTGATATTTAGTGTAATTTTGCCTCATAAAGGCGTTTCCTATATGCCCTCATTCCTATACATATTTGCGTAGTCATGCTCCTATTATTTTACCTCATCCTAACACTGTAAAATCTATTTGTAACAGATTCTTAATAGATCCCCCTATTGATGTAAGACATTATTTTACCTTTTTGACACTGTTCATCTACTAAAATAGCACAACTGGCTAACTAAACCTGAACAAGCATTTTTCTACCCCGATTTTGAGACCAAAAAAATGTGCTTCGTTTCCAGTGGTCAAAAAACTTCATGAACTAGAACGAGACAAAATATTAAAACATGGGTATTCCCTTAGTTTTCCATCATCCATAGAAAGGCAAAATGTTAAATCAGCTCTCAAAATATTTAATCCTTTTATTATAGAGGCTCTGAAAGGTTTTGTTAATAATTTGTCACATTCACAAGACACGGCAGAGCATCCGAAATGCCAGTAATCACTTATTTAAGTGGATATTGCTGTCATATTGTTTTAAAAAAATTAAGTTTTGAATTTTGCAAAGAAAATTTAACTTTAAATGAACCTTGTGTTGTAGAAGATTCTTACAATTTAATTAATTCCTTAAGTCGTGGGGCTCCTTTATATCACGTGAACAAGTAGTGGACGTAGTTTCAACAGCCTATATTATATTTACAATAAAAAGTCTTTTCTTTGTGAGCTGGTGTTAAACTATATAAATCAAAACAGCCTTTTGACCCAAGAATGTAAAATCACCTAAAAATTGATGTTTCAAAAAATTTTCTTAGCAGCATTTCAAATACACTTCTTAATAGTTATTGTTCTATACATGATCATAATTTTTTGGGTAAAAAGAAAAAAAGGAAACTGGAGACTTTTAATAAATAAATATTAGACCCCAATAATATACCAAGTAATATACCCAATCTAACACAAAAAAGTAAAATCTGAAACTTGTATAAAGCTTTCATGTTTTATGTTTATCTATTAAATAGATTGGTGGTATCTAGTTTCAGTTTATCAAAATAGATTCTATTTTGATAAACTTGATATTCAAAGGTTTTTGCTTTGAAATTTCGTTTTCCTTTAACAAAAATCGAATGAGGCACGTCTAAAGGCTGAGTTCATGACTCGCAGCCTTGTTTTAACCGGAAGCCCTTAAATATTATTTATGTATGCAGAAAAAGGTAAGTAAACAGCAATTTAATTTTTGATAAAAAAAATGAGTAATACACATTATCAGTCATAATAGTCGTGCTTAAAGTAATATCAGCTTGTAGGAGGTATTGTATTAGGCCAATTAAGTTTCAAACTACATATAAAAAAAGTTAAATTTACAAAAAAACATGTTATATTTTTTCGAGATTTTTGCATCTAAAATGTCTACTTAACTGTGAAATTTTAAAATTGCACATTTCAATATACGCCTGTAAATAAGTTCAGACCACTTTGGATGACGTCACGCGTAAGCCGTCAGGCCTAGTTCTAGGAGGTAATGCTCTGATACACCCATGACTTTTCCCATCTAAACGACATTCGGGATCAATCGATCACCCATTCTGACAGCAACGCATTTTACATGGATAGGTTCAATTATCATTAGAAGTTCAAATAATCAGAGTTTTGACGAGCCATTGCTTTATACAGTGTATAATAATATTCTATTTTATTTTTTAATATCACATTTTATTGGCATGCATTTGCTTAGATGACGACTTAGCGGTTGAAGATTCTAGCATTTACAGGGGGACATACAATCCGACTTAACAGCCAAATCTAAAAAAAGTGAAGAAGTCGTAATTAAGGAAATCGGTAACGATGACCACTTGTTGGAACAAGAACCCAAACTAACCCTAGCTTGGGTTACAGGGCATGAAGGCCATATTAGAAACGAAAAAGCCGATGAAACAGCTCAAGAAGGCCCACCGAAGGCTATAATAGAACCAGAACTCTAATGTGGGACTGGCTAGACCTACACAGAGCATCTACCAAAAGGCGAGTAACAACACAACCTCAATAATGGTCGAACGAGCTACCAAGTCAGAGATAGGCTAAGGAATTATTATTAACACTTGCAGTAGAGCGACTAAGCCATAATAAAAAAGCTGTTCGAATGATGGAGGTCGACTAACTGGCCATTATTGTGCAACACGTTTTTCTTCTTGAAGTCAAAAATAAAGATTTTTAATTAAAAGGAAACCTAGCCCCGGAGAGTCGTATTGCAAATGCCCGACCCCGGTAGTGGGGTCGTTAGAGCGCCACCAGTTCTGTCCAACTAAACTGAAAAAGCTCCGCTGGTGTTGTGCAGGGTGGCTAGACCCACGTATTAGATCAACTAACTCAACTTAACAAGAAAACACAATCTAAAATTTAAGGAACAATATATTTGCTACTAAGTTCTTTTTTTTAAATTCAGCAACAATCCTACGGTAAAAATGGCAAGTTAAAGACAAAAAAATGTCAAATGACTATTAAATTTAACTAATAATTGGTACAATATGGTGATTGTACGGAGACCAATTCTGTTGTTAACGGTACTGTATGCCTTACAACTAAATGCACTAAACACTACAAACCGAAGTGATCACTTTGATGTAAACTAAGCTAATTACATCTAGGTATGCGTGCGCTAATAGCTGCACCGATTTTAAATGTAGCAATAATATTTAGCAATAAACGGCCACAATAATGAAATCAAATGACTCGATAAATTAATAAAGGAATAAAATTAGAATAAAACTATTGAAAGCTTGGCGGTCAATGCTTGACTTATATTATAAAGAAAGAAAATTCAGAGCGATTAATAATAATAAATAAGTAAATAAACTTAAGCTTCTGTACGATACCACTTAGATCCCTCGAACTCTGGTAAAAGTGCCGGGCACCCGTTGGTACCGCTAGGGCACTGGCCCTGAGGGTGAAACTAGCAGATGACTAGCCAATAAAAGGGGCCCGGAGACAGGACTTGTAGCCACGTAATCGAACTGGCATGGCAGCCCGCTAGTAAAAGTGGTAGCCTGGTAGAACAAGTGGTAGCCTGGTATTTGAAGTGGTGGCCCGCTAGTAAAACCTGCTTCTAGCCTGCTAGTAAAACCCTCGATCGTGTGTGAGAGGGCTAAGGGAGATTCGACGGTCTCGGTCTTATACGTATACGACGAACGTGGAAAGCCTCTAGTACAGTATTTAGATCCCGAAAAATCGGTCGTGTCAACACACCAAGAGATACCACAATATATCCCCAATAAATGGGTGGAATTAAATCACGAAACTAAATTTGGAGTCCCTGACTGCACTCAAACAGAAAGCTTTTCTTCTCGTCGAACGGTCTAACTAGAAGAACTTTCGATTCGTTTCCGTCAATTTGCCTTTCTCCTTCTATGAGATTAAAAAAACTACGTCCGAACAGGAAATAGTAATGGGCTGAAACATGCCAAGTGATTTCGATACAAGGAAAAATTCTAAGATAATAAACGACTTAGTTCTCGTTTATTATGATGGTAAACGACAGCGGAAGCCACAATTAATGAGCCAAAATTAAATTTTTCAAGAAATGCTAGGAAATACTCCTACGAAATTCATAAACCTCTAAAAATCTAAATCGAGAACGACAATCACGAAAGGATAGCCCATTCCTGTTACTCGGAACGAACAAGCGAACATTACAAAAACTGCAGCCTGCCGTGTGAAGAGATAAATATAAAAAGCAGAGGTCCCAAAATGATCTAACGATCTCAGAAATGATCGGCCGGTGATTGGAATCCGGCAACCAAGGGGTTCCAAAGAGTTATGAAATATTTCAACCGACAATAAAATATGAATCGACGAGTCAAATGCAGGGTATTTGCGGGTTTTATTAACAGAATTCTTAAAAATATAAATCGGTTCGCTGGCCGTTCTACGGTAATATAATATAAATCAAGCCAAGCTATCCTAATAACAATGTGCTTCGCTTATCAACTAAAATAAATATAGTCACAAGGTGTTATAAATGCTAATACAAATATATCGTTAACCCATACTTAGAATAGAGTTAATTTACATTAAGAAAGGCGGCAATTTCAAGCATATTGTCAGCAAATCGAATCAATAAATTTAGAATTAATAAACCGATGAGTGCAAAACACAGCATCTTTATTTCCTAAATGCGGCGTATAAGTGAAATTCAAAAATATTTGACACTGGCAAAATCGGACTGTTACAGTTGACTTAATAGATACCCGAGTCTGAGGGAGCTAAAAAGACGGTAATCCAGGTCTTGTGGCACTGCGAAGGTATCGTGAGCTTGCGGTTTAAATACATGGGCATAATAAATCCAGGCTGTAGCTACAGATGAATCGTTAACAAGTCTCTATAGCCTAATTAAAACTGCAAAACCAGAAAACGTACTCTAAAGACAGACATATAACAGGTCGCAGTGTCATTTACGCTACTTCCGGCGCTCCCCGTAATCCAATCTAATTAACAATGTAACAAAAGAAAATGATTAGGATCTTAATGATGCATTTAACTGCGTCAATACCAATTCCCTAGAATGAGGGTAGTATAGTCTTAGTTATAAAAGCTCTAACCGAAGAAGCAATTAAAATGTCAAAGTCGTGACAAGATTGGTAACTAGTTTAAGTAGACAATTTATCTGATTTCCTCATAATTGCTTTGACAGATGACCAACAAGAATGGCCAAATCTCCGAGAGTGGACACCCTCGGAAGAAGAAGAGATGCGACGGAGAATGATGTGGTACAAATCGTACCACATTTACGACAACCCCAATAAGCACGATCCGGGCCGTCTGGATCAGAAGTCCATTGAGAGGATATCGCAGATCGACTTGGAGTTTTACAAGACGTTCATCAATCCAAATCCTACCTTATCTGAGGAGCTCTTTACTCCCAGCCCGTCTAAAAACAGGCTGTCAGGGTTTGAATCTAAAACGGTAAGACATGTGGTTTTTAATTTTTATCATCGGGCAGAACCCTTGTAAAGCGCTACCTGATTAAGACATAATTGTAAAGGAAATGATTGTCAGCAATAATAAAGTTATTAATTGGTCCAGCAGCATATGGAGGAGGAGATTCGTTGTCCCTGCTTCTCTTCAAATTTCCCTGACGAAGTTGTAGCAGTCTGAAGTTTTGCTCGATTCTGTTAGCCGTTTCAGAATACCTCTCTCGGTGTTTAGTTAGTCCGGTACTTGTATTCGTAATATGATTTCAGATATCATTTCACTCAGTTACCGGCAGGCCTCAGCTTTAGAAAAAATATAAAACAAAATCATATTATCTGAGGACTCATATTTTCATTTTTTCCTTGAGTAAATTACATAACTGGTTTTAAGGTCTTGAGGTCATTAAAAAATAAGGCAATTAAAGAACCGTCTACCACAATTTCGGATTATATTAGCGTCACAAGGCCCCGTCGGCATTTTGGTGACAGAAGATTCAGAAGACTAATCTTTTTCTTGGCAGTAAAAATGTTTCAGGATTGAGCAATTCCAATTTTATCCTGATTAAACAGACACCATTATTTGGGCATTTGTGCTTCATTAGCTATAGTATAGGTCTAATGTTTCCATTATTTCAACGGAATGTCTTCCACATACGATGTGCTGTCTAGCTAGAATCAGCTTTTCTATTATACATCATATCCTACATATTTTTTTATCCTCGATCTCTGGCAGATAGATACTTTCTTCATGAAGTCTTGTGCGTCTGCTAGTTTGTCCGCAAATTGAATAACGTCTATTAGTACTATATTCACCTTGTGCTAACAGCAGCAGCTAGTGCACTATTTTTGAATTGTTAGATTTTCAATGTAAGTTGACAACAATGTCAAAAACTCCAGGCAATTAAAAAAATCTCATCATATCGTATTGTTTCTCCCTTTGTAGATTCAGTGTGACGAATCCATGATTATGGCCGCAGAGGAGATGGGGGTAAATAGAAGAGACACAATCAAGAAGATTGTCTTCTCAGATCCCGATTCGCACAAGATAGAAACAGAACGACAATCACCGAAGGATGATCTTGCGAGAGAATTAGAATCAGAGGTACTATTCGCTAAGTTATTTGAGGGAAATACTACGGCTTTCATAATATACTAAAATTACAGAATCTTACTTATATCTGCTTTAAATTGGGGTTGGCAACTCCCAAAATTGTGGAACGCATTCTTTCTCGAAAATAGTATTTTTGGGCTTGTCAAGACCAAGAGCGTGTGAAACTACAAAAATATATATTTTTAACAAATTGTTAGGCTTCCTGATCACACGATCATATTATAAGAGGAAGTAATTGTAAAAATATGTACATTTTAGGTGACGTTATTACATCTCAAAGAGGACGAACAGGAAATAGAATCGAGCGCTTTAATGCCTCACTTGCAGTCGAACAGTCAGGAAAGAGATAGCAATATGGGCTCTTCGCCTTCTGAGATCACGGTTACGATATCATATACTTTATCAAAAGAAGGGTAAGAATACAAAATATTTAGCAAATCTGTTA
>MU185629.1:84081-108045 GCA_016904865.1 Pissodes strobi | reverse complement strand
TAGATTCAGGTCTCATTACCTTTGCCAAGTCTCTTCATGTACGCTCGGACTCCTATCCGAACCATCGCTCGAATAGGACCTGTTACTTAGCCGCAGGTTTGTACAGACTAAGCGTGATTTTATCTCGACACCGGGACGTATATACGTTTGTATAGTGTTCAAACGCTACGATCTGCTTCTATGCCAGCGGCATAACTAGTAAAGATCAAATACTGAGTTTCACTCAGACATAATTTCAGTTTCCGGGGACGGACCCCCGGGCCAAACTTCAATGTCCGATACGGGCGAAGATATTTCATTAACGGAGTCCGAAAGAGAGTCACGTGAACTATTCTATGTAATTAAAACTGGTTGCACTAGCTGCGCTGGCTGCTACGATTCATATAACGCCATAACTGATCAAATAGATAAACTAACACGCAGCGAGCTAGAAGAGCTCACAAAATCAGCGAGAAACCACTGCAACACGGTTCATCCGTTAAAAATGAAATCGGCAGAAGGCGACCTAAAAGAGGAATGCCTCCTCCTCAAGAAGTTGGCCATGCACAAACATGAGTGCAGCATATGTGAGAAAGCACACGATAATATAGTAGACCCTGGTAATACCCCTATGTCACCAAAACGAGTACTAGAGCGTGCTATAAAACACCTCACGGAATTACATCCAGCTACGATGAAGAAGAGAGCGGCCAAATCGCGTGTCGATTGCGGCCAGCGTTTCAAAAAACCCGCACCGACATATGCAAAAAAGCAGAAAGTAGATGTCAACACTGAAAAAACTGACCCCCAGGTGACCTCTATGGAAGTCACAGCAACAACGTCGACCCAAGTCGATCCGATAACTCCACTCCCCACAAATAGCGAAACCACTCCCACCGACACCGCCCCCCCTCTAGAAGTCGAATTCAAGGTACCGTACAAGACGGTGCCTTTCAAACGCAACATTAGGATGATTTACCCAGACGTGGGTGGCGACCGAACCACCCAAAGGGCCCCTAACACTGGAATACCCACAGAAATTAGGTTTCAGTCCCTCAACGAAATCGAGGACGACGTGGAATCAATATCGACTGAACAGGAGACCATAACTGTGGCTAGGAGATCCACCCGGGTCATCCCAAAGCCGAAACAACAGCTGAAGACAAAAACCACCCTACCTCCCCCCATTGTCATCAAGGGGGGACCTAGAAACCACAAAGAGTTTACAGCCAACCTTACAGCAGCTAATGTAAACGATTATAAGCTGAAATACACTCGGAATTCTATAATAGTATTCTGTAACCTGACCAAAGATTGGCTAAATCTCAAGCGTATGTTTGATAATGAGAACATAGAGTACCACTCATACGCCGAGAAGTTGCAAAAAACACATGCTTTTGTGTTAAAGGGCTTGGACGGCGATATTCTCCCGCAAGAAGTGAGAAATTCGCTCATAGACGATTACGATCTCAAGATCAAAGAAGTATACGCTATGAAAACGACAAGAAACCCGCTATATCTCGTTGTCCTTGAATCTACAGTGACTTTAAAGCACCTAAATCAAAGATGCAGATATCTCATGTCCATACGAATCTCGTGGGAGTATCGCCGCAACGAGAAAGGAATAATACAATGTAAGCGCTGTCAAGGTCACGGGCACGCTTTAACATATTGCCGCAGGGAATGGAGGTGCTCGAAATGCTCGGGGCCCCATCAAATCACTGAATGCACAAGTGATAATATCAAATGCGCTAACTGTGGGGGAGATCACCGGTCTATTGACGCTCTATGTCCGGTGTATCTCTTTAAAATAGCGCAGACACAACAGCGAACCGAACCTACTCAAGGAAATCAACCGAAGAGAACCTACCAGCCAGCACCACCGCCTGCTAAGCCAGCATGGCAGGAAACGACCCAAAACCCCCGCAGAACCTATAATAGAGACTTCCCCCCGCTTAAACAGACCCATAGTGTAAATAGTGTGTCTAATTCAAATGTAAATAATGTAAATAGCGAAAACGTAAGTACAGGCAATCAATCAGTAGGCCCTTCAGGCGACTTTCAAAAACTTAACCGTGCTGTAAATAGAATAAACTCATTAGTCAATATTCCGCAACTCATCCAGGTCATGGAAGATTACGCAAATCTTCTAGAAGCCTGTGATGGAAGTAAACAGACAATTTTTCAAGTCACATTAAACTTTTTTTCTCAAGAGCTTGAGAAATATGACTTCTAATTAACTAGTTTTGTCATTCCTGCAACAGCGAGCAGTATGCTCGCCGACTAGCGACCGCCCCCTTGGGGGAGGAGCTAACCAAAGTGTATATACTGTACATATTTTTTGTTGTGCCGTCATTCTAAAGCAGGGTTTTTCGATGTGTTTCCCTGTAAAGCTGTTATCACCATCACACGACTTAAAAATCAGAAATTTTAACAAACATCCGTTGGTAACAACTAAACGCAATACGATTGAAGGGCCGTAGTCCATGTAATTTGAATACTAAACCTATACTAAATTGCCTGTGTTTACGTGGTGACAGATCCTCAAGGAGTTGTATCGCGGAGAGTGTGCACAGGATTAGGACCTAGCCTTAGGAGCTCTGCGAGCAATATGTTACATACGTAATCATAAGAAAACCATACATAATGTAATTGAAAATAAAGTTGATGATTGATTGATTGACAGCCATTTATGCTCAACAGGTGACATGAGGGGTATTAACACTAAGAGGAATTGAACGTTTGTTCAAACATACATCACCGTACACGTCTCTACGTGCATGGCTATATACACTGAGATGAGTTGAACTATTGTTCAAACGAGGATTGAAAATAGGAGCGTATCCTGCAATTACCCATCCTAAATGACTATTTTGCAAGACAAGGAGGTTCTTACCTAAACTATATACCTACACCATTTAACATAAAATCGTAGTAGGGATCGGCACCAATCAACAAATCGATGTCTCAGGGGGAAGCATAATGCGGATCACTTAACCTAAACTGACTGGGGACATTTATTCTATCTTGATCAATGGGGACTTGCGGAAGTTTGCAAGTTATATTGTTGAGTACTGCACACATCAACTTAAATATTCTGTTTTTATACACATTGGAGTACAGCCTCATATCAACCATCTTATTAGACTTCATACTGCCTTGAAAGATTCCACTTATATAAAGTGATTTATTGACGGGGACGTAGGTTAACTTACAAAGGAGTTCTGATTTTCAGAATCTAAGAGAATTTTTGCTTGAACAGGGCATTCGCAGCAAACAGAGTTACACAGGCTGTAGGTAACAAAAGTTGAGAATTATTATTCGAGAGAGTAGATAAGTTCAAAGAATGTGTATCTTGTGACTGACTTTCTGCACTTGCATTAAAACTAGGGCCTCTATTCTGAGGTATCAAAGGGGGAGCTCTATTTTGAGGCATCTGAGAGGGATCTCTATTCTGATATTTAAGGGGATCTCTATTAAGAGATATCTGAGGGGGGCTCTATTCAGAGGCATCTGAGGGGAGTCTCTATTCTGAGATATCTGAGGGAAACATCGCTCTTGAAAGAGACATGACTGACTTTTGATTATCAACATTATCTTGAAAAGAGGGAGAACTATGGCCATGGAAACCATATTGAGGTGTGTGTACTTGAGAGTTATGCAAAAGAGTATGATGTTTCTGAGAGCACAAAGAACATCTTCTGGTGGAGGTACATTTACTTCTCGAGTGGCTAGTACCGAGACAGTTGAAGAAAAGTTTTTACTTTCAACAACTTTCTTCTACTCAAACAAGTTTAGTTTCTTAAACGTATTACAAGCAGATATTTTATGAGAATTTTGATTGCAAAAACTGCACAGAACTGATTTGTTTTGTTGCCTTACATGAAACGAAACTCCTTTTGTAGATTTTTTTGAGTACTGTCTATAGAAGACAAGTTTTCTAATATAGCACACCTTTTGTGTAAGAAATCAAGAAATTGAGTGAGATTTGGCAACATGTTAATATCTCGTTATGTTTCAAAAGCTTTACGAGTGCCAAAATCTAATTTTTTCTCAAATAAATAAATTAAGAGAAATTCCCAGAGTTCTTCGTAAGAGTAATTAAGGTTGTTAATTAGATCAAAATTTTTCTTTAGATCTGTTACAAATTGTCTTAAATTAGGACTAGTACATTTGACAACAGAGTGTATTTCTAATAGTGAAATGAAATGAGCATTAATCACTGATAATTTGTTTTCATATCTTTCTTTTAATAAGTTAATTGCAACTTCAAAGTTATCATTAGTTGCGAGTAAGCTTTCAATGATTTTTAAAGGTTCGTCTCTCAAAAATGACTTTAAGTACATACATTTTTGAATATCGGTTATTGATGTATTATCAGTGATCAATGCGAGGGGGTAGTCACTAGGGTAAAATTTGTAACAGGATTGCGAAAAGTATGAGATTGCGAGGGTTTTCGAAAGATTGCGACGGATTGCGACAGATTGCGGGTTTTTGAATAAGATTGCGAGAGAATTTCAAGGAATGCGAAAAACCCAAGGATTTCGAAAGAATCCCAAGGATTGCGAAAGACTTGCAAGGGTTGCGAGGGATTTCTAAAGATTGCGAATTCGTTTGGGTGTTCTTTTAAAGTGTCTTGTAAATTGCAAAACGTCCGGGTTTAGGGAGCTATAGGTAGGTTTGTTATGGAAACTAGAAATATTCTTCAATATGAAAATATAGGCATAATTCCTACTAATTATTAGAAGTGTTAAAACATGGACTTTGATTAAACAAAAATCAACAATAGATATCAAATAATGATTTAAAAATTTTGGACCCTAATTAAAAAAGAAATACAAACGTTCTAGGGTAGTTTATCCATTATCATCTGTTAATTATGAAACAAACCAATGAGCACAGAGACATGGTTCTGGCAATACATGCATGTTTATGACAACTTTGTGAACAGGATAAGTTTAGGTAACATCAAAATGAAATAGCTTATTTGTGGTCTGTTGGAAATCCCTTGAATGTTATATGAATTATATAGGTATGCCGGGTGACCACGAGATTACTGGCCACTAACCAAAATATATTTTGAGATTTAGGGAGCTTACAGGAAAAAGGTAGGCGTAAAAACAGTAATTAATCACTTCTGGTCATACCGGAGTAAATGGAATACCCTGTATATTTCTGCTATTTTTGATTACCTATTCATCAAAATCTAAGTTATGTAACCCTCCCTATACCTATGATAGTTTCTGATGCAGGACGTTCGACTAAAATTATTTAAGTGAATGCTGCTTAAGGGTCAAATTTAAAAACACTTCCGGATTGCCTACAGGTAAACCGAAAGTGAAACTTTTAGTAGTTTAATGATTAATATACCGCAAAAATATGGGGGGTGTTTCATTTAAAATAACAAAGTATTACTTCCGGTTGGACCGAAAGCAGAGCTGCCGAAAGTGACCCATTAATTATTGCTTTTACGCCTATTCTTTTCTTTATGGTCATTCCAGTAAGCTCTCCAAATTTCGTATTGATATCTTTTTGTATAACGAATAAAACGCCTGGTTAGGAATCTCGTGGTCTCCCGGTTTACAGGGTGTCCCATTTCATTGCTTTGTGATGCTCAGTTGTTTGTTTGAAATTCATTATAAGGTAAACAGAGAAAGCCATACCTTATTTGGATTAGATTGTGCTTTCAAGCAAAACAAGTACAAATAAATAAAAAATAAATATCAAAAAACACAAAAAAAAAATACTTAAAAACATATGTACCCAAAATTGACCTCAATAAATTAACTTTAAAATCGTCTAGTTCAAAAATAGCAGGTCAGAAAAACACAGCCGGAATCAGAAATAGGAACTTGTGCATTTAATTACAAATAATCTTGAAGCAATTTTTTGCAGCCTTAAATTTCTGTTCGATTTTTAATTTTTGGTGCCGTTTTTGATAAAAAGGCCCATTTCCCAATAGTGATATTGGCTCGTAAAATGTGAACTTATTTTCCACTATTTGGGTCTTCATTTTTTTTCTTTTGGCCAAATGTAGGTGTCGAGGGACCACTTAAGGAATTTTTCTTATCAATTTCCTCTACAACTCTACCAATGTACCCTGTCCGTAAATAACATACTGCATAATAATTTTCCAAACGTATATCAATAAAGCCTTTGTTGATATTTTATCTTCCTTTCACTCCTTATTTTTGTTTTTCAAGGAACCCCCCATTCTCTTACACCGAAGAAGACACTCGCTTGAAAGTGTTCCAAGCTTGTTAGAAAAGAGCCAATAAACGAGTGGATTTCTTCACTAGCATTATTTGTTATTGACTTTAACTCCTAGAAAAGAACGATCTTCCTTTTGTTTCTTTTTGCTCCTTAATATTTAACTCAGTATACCTTCTAAATTTTCAAATACATTCTTTTCATTGTCAATATCTTGTCTGTCTTCCTCGTTTACCGTTTGCACCCCTATATCTTGAATTCATACAGAGATTCATACTCGGATTCATATTCATAGTTTTAGAGATATTAAATAAAAACTATTTTTGCGCATTTGCGCTTCTATGTTCATACCTCGGTTCGGTACATATAAAAACAATTTTGGAGGTCATATTATAGTTTTTATCTATGATCTTTAAAACCGACATTAAATTATGTATTTCAGATATTTATGAAAATCGATATGTAGGTTTTTCTCGCATATGTAGGTTTTTCTCGCAACAACATCATTTAATTAAAAATTTAAAACTGATGGTACTGAAATTTCTCATACAGAGGTGTGTCAGTGGAAAGTCGAGTGGGAGTAAAAAACTAATGTCTTACTAAATATAGGTTAGATTTATTTATGTAGCACTGGAACACATACAGAGTGGGGCATAAGTTTGGAAACCGCTGTTTTATTTGGAACCACAAATTCTTTTGCGACAAAATTAAGTATGGGGGGATTATCCGAAGTACCTGATTTCCAAATGGTATCGGCAGTGTTGCCACTTTTTCAGATTTTTTTCTACCATAGCCAAATGTCAAATTTTAAATGGAACGTCAAATTTATTTTTTCAGCAATACAGGGTGAAACAAATTCTTTTCTCACCATTAGGATCTCGGAAACCATAAGAGATACGAAGTCTGTTAAATGGGGACAAAGTTGCGCAATTGCATTGATATGCCGTTGAGAAATTTATAAAATTCCGACTACCTCCGAAGATATTCATAATAAGCCGAAAATCAGCTATATCTCACAGAATACCTTAATCTCCAATGCTCTCGATTTAACTTGCTAGGACAGGGATCTGACCGAGGGGCGGCTCACTAGCCAAAATTTGTACATTGATTTCGGAAATCGCAGGGATTTCGAGAATTTTTAAGCGATTTCTGGATTTCGAAAGGATTTCCGATATGATTTCGGGATTGCGAAAGGATTTCGGATAGGATTTCGAGATTTCGAATGGATTTCCGATGGATTTCGCGATCTCCAAATGATTTTGAAAGGATTTCGCGGGATTTCGAAAGGATTTCGCGGGATTTCGAAAGAAAATGTACAGCTATTTCGGGGGTGAGTTGCTTCGCGTAAAAGTAAAGAGGCAAAGAAAGTACACAATAAAATGCACTTTCTAAGTTGGCCTTCTGATTTATTTTGCAAAAAATCGCATTAATTCGGTTTTTGTTTCTTTTGGCCACCAAAATTAAAAAACAGACATATTTAAAACTTAGTTATTCTTGGGTTATGATTTATAGCGAGGTTTATAGACATATTTAAAATTTATTTATTGTTTTTTTTTTAATCTTTAATTTTTTTTTTGCAAGAAATTTTTATTTCAAACCATATCAAATAAATAGGTCCATAAAAATATATCCTTTCGTCATCATCTTTAGGCCAATTGTATTGATTTAAGATAAGCGTTAAAAACTTTACAACACAAGTTGTCTCATTTATCTTAAGCACTGGTCCAATGTACCATGGGTCATAGATAACTGCATAGTAGTGTTCCATTTTACTTTAAACTTTATTTTCCTTTGAAACATCAAAATGGCTTTCTGTAGCACCTGAGAAGCTTTCTTCTTCAAATTCACTTTCAACGGGAATTTCAGTTTCTGTATCTGTTTCACTCTCGGCATTACCCTTGGCATTACCTTTTTGAAAAACTTCTTTTCTCGTTTTCTTGAACACAGAACACAAAGGCTTTTCAGGTTTTCCCCCCAATAGTTTTACATCTTAATAATCGGTCATTTGATAGGCGGCCTTTTTTCGTTAATAACCACGTTAAGGTACTTTTTTACACTAATGTTATCTTTAACATTTAATTTTAAAAGAGATAAATCAGTTGTAAGAGTCTCTGATTTGCATTTTTTACTATGATCTTTAATGTTAATGTCCTTAAATATTTTATGTCGCTTTCTATTTCCGGCTCATCTTGAGAATTTAAAAACTGTGTTTGGACATTATATCTGGATCAATACTAGGTTCTTCAGTTTAAAATTCTAATATCTCTGGAATGGAGTGGATTGTATGGCATTTTTACTAAATTCTCCAGAAACATGTATATCTAGCTTTTTGGCATCAGCAATTGCATTTATTTGTGCGTCATCTATAGTACTTCTTAAAACATTTATCCCTGAAATTCTGTTGTATTTGTCCCTAGCTTTTTGTTTTCTTCTCTAGGAAATATAAATTTGGAAATATAGTATGTCGTCTATGGATCGAATTCAGTAGGTCAAAATTTCCCATGGTTGCAAATCATGCTTGCCATGGAACGAGTTCATCGAAAAAAGGTTTCACAGGTTGGCTACTACACAACCAAGGTAAAAATAATTCTGGACAGTCTCTACATTTTTCAATTAATACCAACAATGAATGTGCATTTAGTTCGATGCAAACATATGTTTGTAGTGTTATCTAGCCTTTGGAAAGTGGAAGATTATGGTGATTTTTAACCCATGCTCTCCATATAGCCTAAGAAACAGCACAGAATACCAAATTTTATAAATTCTTTCAATAACACAAGCTTTTATCAAAAAATGAGTCCAAAATATATCTAACTATTTTAAGTAACTGTGCCGAGAACTGTGCAGTCCATTGTGTTACTTCCACATCACCTACACGCTTTATTGTAGGTAAAACTATCGCCGATCTTGGAAAATTCGTAGATTTTGGGATGCTCATCACGAATCTGCAGTCAATTCAATCGGGCGACGTTTCGTGTTCAAGGTATTCATCTTCAGAGTTAAAAACAATATTTTCACGATTAATATGACATTCTGGTAGATTTTGGAACTCTCTACTACAAATATGAAGTCAATTCGGTTGAAAATTTAAATAAGAAAATTTTGGATCTATGTTTTTCTAACTTTGATGTAGGATCTATCAATAGCTGTATAGGTTTAGTTCATAGTGACGCGCATCATCCGCCTTTAGAATTAAATACATGTATAAAGTCAAGCAAGGGCCTTAGGATTAAAAATGATTGGTATTTTGATTTTAGGAAGGCAGATTTTGTTAACCTGAGTAACTTTTTTTCTAGAATAGATTGGCAAGAAATTATTTCTGATGTTATAGATGTTACAATTGATAATTTTTATAATGTATTATTTGACGGAATTACTCAATTTGTACCTGTTAAACAGGCTGTTAGTGATAATTTTCCTGGCTGGTTTTCTTATAGGCTTAGGAAATTAATAATTAAAAAGAAGCAGGCCCATAGGCGTTATAAGCAGTCAGCCTTGGCTGAGGACTACCTGATTTTTTCTAATTTAAGGAAGCAATGCAGGAATTTATCCTTGTCTGATTACGATAATTATATAAAAAGTGCTGAAGACTCTATAATCGACAACCCAAAATATTTCTGGAACTATGTGAGGTCAAAGAGGAATTCTGGTGAATTCCCCAAGGTTATGAAATTGGATAATGATGTGGCTGATGATGGTGAAGCTATTGCCAACTTCTTTGCAACCTTCTTTTCATCTGTATATAACCCAGTTTTTGATTTAAATAATTTTTCATTTGATTCTCCTGTTTCTGAGTGTTACGAAAGCATGTGCATTGGGGCAACGGAAATAGAAGAGTGTCTTAATGAACTTGACATAAATAAGCCAATGGGTCCTGATGGTGTTCCGCCTTCAGTTTTTAAATTTTGTGCATCTTCTCTCTTTATACCTCTCTTCCTAATTTTTAATTGTTCATTAAGGGATGGTGAATTTCCCTCGGAATTTCCACAAGTATGGAACAGGTCGTTTGTAGTGCCGATTCATAAATCTGGTGACAAGGGTAACATTCGTCAATATCGGCCTGTAAGCATATTGTCTACAATTCCTAAATTGTTTGAGAAGTGTGTTGAAATAAAACTAAGCAATGTATATAGTAAATTTTTAATATCTCAGCAACATGGTTTTCTTACTGGTCATTCAGTGGATACAAACTTGTTTTTATACACCAACTATATATCAAACGCCATGGCGGATGGTGCTGAGGTTCATGCTATATACATGGGCTTCAGTAAAGCGTTTGACAAGGTCTCCCATAATCTTTTGTTGACCAAATTATCTGGGTATGGCATTTCGGGTCCCTTGTTGGCATGGCTGGAGTCCTATCTTGTTGGTCGTACTCAACACGTTAAAGTTTGTGGACATGTGTCTAGAGAGGTTGATGTGACTTCGGGGGTACCTCAGGGGTCCCACTTGGGACCTCTTCTCTTTAACCTTTTCATCAATGATGTGGGTCTGCGCTTGACATCTAGGTTCCTGTTGTTTGCTGATGATCTGAAGGTATTTCGGAGGGTTACAACTACGATGGATCAGGATCTCATTGGGGGTGACTTACTTGAGATCTTGAGATGGTGCGACGTTAACAACATGTCTTTGAATACCAATAAATGCTTTTCCATCAGATTTAGTAGATTGAGAACTATGCTTCCATTGGTATATCATCTAAATGATGTTCCCATTAAAGAGGTAACTGTTATTAGGGACCTTGGAGTGTATTTTGACCACAAACTTTCTTCTAGTGCGCATTATGATAATGTTATATGTCGCGCTAACAAAATGCTCGGTTTCATTAAAAGAGTATGTAGGGACTTTAGCGATATTCAAGTGCTAAAAATGTTATATGTTTCCTTTGTTCGTTCTATTGTGGAGTTTTCAAACATCATCTGGTCTCCATATTTTTTGTCACACATGTAAATCGTTTTGAAACATTGCAGCATAAATTTCTAAAATTTGCCAGGTATAAGCTAAGTATAGCAGGGATTCATTTGTCCATTGACCAAACATTGTTGTATTTAGACTTGACCAATCTTAGGGCAAGAAGGGAGTATTACGATGTTTGTTTTGTTTTTAAAATATTGAACAACATTATTCTCGACACTGAATGTGTACATAGTTTAAATCTTCATGTACCTCCCTATCGTACACGTAATACTCCCTTACTTCAAGTCCCCCAATGTAGGACTCTCTATCTTAAGTTCAACCTAATAAACAGAATGTGCAATTGTGTGAATAAATATTGTGACAGACTGAACTTTTTTGGTGTATCGCAAGAAAAATTTCAAAATAGTTGTAAGGGTATTATATTGAGAAATAATGTATTATAGACTAGACTTGTAAATGTGTGAATACGTAAATAAATAAATAAATAAATAAATAAATAAATACATAAATTCGATTGGGCGACGGCGAAGTTTCGTTCTCGAGATATTCATCCTCAAAGTTCAAAACCGTTTTGTCACGGTTTTCCCTTCTTTTAACCAACACGTTTGAATCACTTTATACATTTAAATAATTGATAAAGTGCTTAAAGTGTGTTGGGTTTTAATTAAGACAAGGGAAAATTAGGGAAAAAAACAGTTTTCAAATTTGAGGATGAATATCTCGAGAACGAAACGTTACCCGATCGAACTGACTTCAGATTCGTGAGGAGCATCCCAAAATCTACCAAGATGCCCAATTTCGACAAGATCGGCGATAATTTCAGTAGCTGTAAAATTTAAGATCTATTTTTCCGGAAAAACCGACAAGGTAACATTGGATTCATGATCTACGACCCAAAAATAGCGGGTATGCAAAAAATATCTGAAAAAACTGTCCACACGCTAATACCAATTAATACTTATAACAACAAAAAATTAAGAAATAATTTTTATATTATCAGAAGACAAAAAGCAAGAAATGTTGTTCAAGAATTTCGACGCGATACCACTATGGATTTCGAGAAATCCATTTGGATTTCGAATAGGATTTCGTGATTTCGAAAGGATTTCGGATGTGATTTCGAGATTTCGAAAGGATTTCGGATAGGATTTCGGGATTTCGAATCGATTTCCGATGGATTTCGCGATTTCGGAAGGATTTTCGAAATGATTTTGAAAGGATTTCGCTGGATTTCGGGAGAAAATGTACAGCGATTTCGGGAGTGAGCCGCCCCTCGGGTTTTTTATTAGCGTTATTATTTTCACCAAATAAATTTTTGATAGTCTGTATTCAACTGGTTGTTTCAAAAATCTATTAACGCTTTTAATTAGTTATTTATAACAATACTCAAGGTATGTAATAACTAATATTTGAAAGATTTTGATTTTTCTGCTTATTGCATAGCGGTGACTTAAAATGTAAAAGATTGATATCTTTATCAAATCACAATTACAAGTTCGTAATATAATAAAAAAATTTTTGTTAATGATTTCACCATATTTCCGGCTACAAATATACAGTAATATGTACAGGATTTTCACGTATATTTAGTTCCCTACCTATAGGGGTTATTTCAAAAGTTAACGAAAAATGGTAAATACAAAAGTTGCATGTTTTTTTCTGAATCGTTAGAATTTCTTATCAAAAATGCAAAAATATTCCTGCAAACGTCAAATTTTGACAGGTCATACTTTTCAAATGGAATACCCTGTATATTATTAGCTAAAGAGAAAGGCCTTTCTTTCCTGATTTCAAAAATGTATAGTTTGCCTATATTTGCACAAGGCGTCCATAGCATATTTTGATATTAAAATCGAAATGTTTTAAAAGCAAGGGTGGCTTGGTAAATTGAGTATCTTGGATGACAGTTGATACCATTTGTCAAACTGAGTGGTGATAACTGCTAAAATGGGTTATGCAGTGAGATAAAAGTGTGATATTGTTCGTCAGTTTTATTCTAATCAAAGAAATGCAATAAAAACGCATAGCGGGTATCATAGATTATATCCAGAAAGACCGGTACCATCTATAAGCACAATCCGCTATATTGTCAAACAATTTGTAATAAGAACTTAACTTGAAAGGAAGAAGAGAACAGTTCAAAGGAAAGTTAAGGAAGATTTAGAAGTATTGTTTTATTTTGTAGGTATTATATTAATGGAAAGATTTTAATGAAGAAATGCATTTGTATTTTTTTTTAGAAAATCCGAAAAGATCGATCGATTCCTGATGCAGCAATTCACTTTAATAAGTCATGGGGTAAAATTCACGAAGTACTCGTTAAATATAAATATCACCCATATAAATTTTTATCCATTCAAAAATTAACAAAAAATCATAAGCGTCATAGGCTTGAATTTTCCTTGGAAATTAATAGGATGAGTGGAGAAGATGAAAATCTTTTCGATAAAATTATTTTCACAGATGAGACCACCTTTACCACAAACGGTATGTTTAACCGTAAAAATAAACATTTCTGGGCAAATGCAAACCCCCACAAAATTCAAGAAGTTAAGATCCAAGGTCGTCAGAGCATTGTCTGGTGCGGCATTTTGAGTGATCGGATTATTGGTCCAGTCATTTTCCAGGGGACTTTAACAGGTCAAAAATATTTGCAACTTTTACAGAATGAAATTGAATTACGTGATACGCAGTATCACTATTTAATTTGGCAACAAGACAGTGCGCCGGCACATGATATTATACCTGTCGTCGATTATCTTAATGAAAGATATAATCTTTGGGGTTAATTAAAGACTAAAGTATATTACAATAGACCTGAAAATATTGAAGTCCTTGAGAAAAGAGTCAGAGAAGAAATATTAATTCTAAACAGGGATTATTCAGATTTTATTGTTAGTGTATTTTTTATAAGGAATTCTAACGATTCAGGAAAAACTTTTGTATTTACCATTTTCCGTTAACTTTTGAAATAACCCCTGTAGGTGGGGAACTAAATATACGTGAAAACCCTGTACAGGGTATCCCAAATTCGAGCCTCATCATTGTGATCTCGGGAACTAGAAGAGATACGAGGTCGGTTAAATGGAGGCATAGTTGCATGATCTGATGCTGATCAAAATGCCACCTTACAAGTTTAAAAATTCTGAACACTTCCGAAGATTTTTGGAAAAAGCCGAATATTCGCGTTTTCATGTTTATTTTTTTATGACTCTATTTGAATAGATATAACAAAATAAATTTAACATTCTCATTGCTACTTTTTCTATTCTACAAGATGGTGTTATCAGATTTTCAAACCGACGTTTCGTCTTTGAGCTGCCATCATCAACTTTGTTTTTTTAAATACGGCCCTGTATTTTTTTATTACGGACTCTAAGAGCTTGTAAGGCCCCAGAATCATTGATGTATCGCACTTATTCAAAAAAGTCATATTAATGGCATTTTTCATAAGAACTCATGTGTTAGAGAGAGACAGAAAACAGATTTTTGGTAAAATCTTACCAGGAAATCATTAAAATAATTTTTTCGAAAAAGTGCGATACAACAATGAGAATGTGAAAGTTATTATTTGTTTCAAATCTAATCACACACCACAAATTTGTGCCCACACAACTAAAGTCCGTGGCATGGTTCTAGAGCTACGACGACTAGGGAGGCAGAGGAGAAAATTCGCTATTGCGGCGTTGTCATTATTAACAATATTAATATATAAAAATTGCAATAAAATCGCCTTTCACTTTGAAATATTATGGAGAATAATATTCTTTAAATCCAATAATATTCTAACAATAACATAAAAATATAATGATAACATAATTAACATTTTTTAGCATCAAATATTAACATTTTATCCATTTAATAAATCATATGTCATTAAAAATCAATTTTATTTCCGAAATCCGTCAACACTCAGATCACTCAAAGGTCAGTAATGTGGAACGTTTCGAACCGAGCCATACTTTCCGGTATGTATTAAAATAGCGAAAATGACTGGGCGATTGGAATCCCACTAACAACGCGACGGCGCCGGCCGCGTTGCTCGGCAACGGCGACCGTCGCGTTGCTTGACAACGTTTCTTTATTTGTATGCAAAACGTTCTTTGCTCGTTGAAGGTTTTATTCAGCGGCGTAGCAAAAAGGTGCTAAATATGAATAAATATACGCAGGGAAAAACTCTTCATAGCCAAACAAGAGAGGTTATAGCCAATACATATATAGGGTTTGCGATGAAGAGGGAACAAACAATTTTTGTAGGCTACCTCTAAAAACAAAATTGGAGAGAGCAGCCCTTTACGCTGGGGTAAGTACGGAACCGTAGAAGGAACACCGTAAAATAGTTATTTGTGTATTTAGAGCGCAAAATAACGGATTGCCGCTTGAGAAGTAATCTTTCGAAAACGGCAATCTTACTTTGCGTTCAAAAAACACACAGAACTTTTTCTACAGCCGCATTTTTGAAAATTAAATGCACATTTTTCTCTATGCTTATTCTGAAATTTGTAAATATGTCAGTTTTGTCATATTATATCGGGCATATTTAGAACAGAAGTGCCAGCAACAAACTGTAAACGCACGACCATCATTTATTTATCTTCGGTTTCCATGACCATTCATAGCCAACTCGACGGAAAAAGTGAGAATTTTCTTTTCCATGTTCGCTCTAGAGCGAAAATAAAGATCCCCGGCATTCGTCGATTTTGCGATTTCATTTGAATTTAGTAATTAGTTATTTTGCGCGCGCTGTAGAAAAAAATGTTATAAATTAAAATTATTGTAATAACGTTTTACAGAAATTACTTGAAATAACCCTGACTTACTATACATATACTGTGTGACAAAAAACAAACCGTCTCTAAATCAAAACATATCTAACTTTGAAAAATTATTGAAGTGAAAACTTCTTTAGGCGCTTTTTGCGTTTTTTCCTGGGTATTGAATTAAGTTAAGTCGTCACGTATCACGCTCCGATATGTATGTAACGCTTTCATAATATTATTGAGGTTTTCACTTCTATCGTGTGGTCTTAAGCACACACAAGTTCTTTCTTGAAGTGAAAACTTCCTTAGGTGCGTTTTGCGTTTTTTTGTGGGTATTGAATTCAGTAAAGCCGTCACGCGTCACGCTCGGAGCCGTCACGCTAGGATATGTATGTCATGTCCCCGTATAGGTAGAGGGCCGAAATTTTCAGGGGATGCAGCCGGGGTAAAAAAAAGATCCTAGTCGAAAACGGGACCCCGTAACCCTCCCGTTTGGCCAGGTGATGGGGGGAGCAGGAAAACTTAAATAATTAATTTCTGGAGAACGGGAAGAGGAGGAGGAGGACTCCTCCGTATATGTGTGAGTTCAGCCCAATTGGTTTGGGTACAATTAAAACATTTCATTAAGAGCCGCAACACTACGGAGGAGTTTTCAATAAAAATGTTAAAGGAGTTGACAGAACACGCAATTGCATCGGTAACACCGGAAGACTGGCAAAAATATTGCAGACATGTAATAAATATAGAAAATTCCTTCTGGGAAACAGATCGAATAATGGAGGAGGTTGAACCATTAATAATTACAGTTAACAATGAAGACTCTGATAGTGATAGCAACTATTCCGATTCGGATGATAACAGTGAGAAGGAAAATGAAAACTGATTTTTTTTTAAATTTAGAAAAACAATTCAGATTTTTATATTTCATTTTATCTTTTAATGTTTCTATTTTGTTTCTTTTATTGTAGTTGGCTTTTGTTTATTTCCTGTAGTTTTGAAATATAAACATGTTTTGTTTTTTGTAATTCAATTCAATACTTATTCATTACTGTTTTAATCCAGGCTACGTGGTATTGAATAAAAATCGGTATATTTATTATCACCCAGAACATCCCTCACAGTTTCCTTATAATTTAAAGGTTCCTTATATTTTAATTAATATTTTTTTAGAAATTAATTCTTTAGAATTTAATTTTTTCAATCTCGAAACATGTTTAAATATATGATCAACAGATATGCTATAAAAAGAGAATTTAATAATACAATAAAATATGTAAGGGTAAAATTTCTTTCCGACGCCACTGGTGAAATTAAAAACCAATTCGTACAATTAAAACATGTACCATTAGATATTTATTTAGGTCACCAAATTTTATAAATAAATTTTAATGCGTTAAGAAGCTTTTTAAAAATTATAATTTTTTCACCAACATTAAATCACACTGAACCACCCCCATAGTGGGCAAATTTCGAAATTTATAAAATCCAAGCTTTTTTATGAAAAAGTGCGATACATCATTGGTTTTGGGACCTTAGAAGCTCTTAAAAGCCGTAATAAAAAATCCAGGGCCGTATTTAAAAAAACAAAGTTGAAGATGGCAGCTCAAAGACGAAACGTCGGCTTGAAAATCTGATAACGCCATCTTGAAGAACAAAAAAAGCAGCAAAATGTGAAATTTATTTTGTTATATCTATTCAAATAGAGTCATAAAAAATAAAAATTAAATCGCAAATATTCAGTTTTTTTCAAAAATCTTGGGAAGTATTCGGAATTTTTAAACTTGTAAGGTGGCATTTTGATCAGAATCAAACTGCGCAACTTTGCCTCCATTTGACCGACCTCGTATCTCTTCTAGTTTCCAAGACCCCAATGATGAGGCTCGAATTTGGGACGCCATGAGGTCCACGACCATTAATATATCCGAAGCAGCTATCAGTTACTCTTTTTTTCAGTCCTCGCTAAGCCACGGGTACATTACGATTCTGACAAAAGAAATCAAGAAGAAAATCTTGCTCCAATTTGCTCCATACTTTATATTTGATTAAATTTTGGCGTTCTGGGTGATTTTAAAATTGGTTGAAGGGATCGCACATTATTTTTACTGTATATTTATTAAAATACTTAATTTATAATTGCATAAATTCGTAAAAATTTTCGAAAAATTTCCTAATTTGCTTAAAAAATTATTTTTTTCTCTTTTTAACACGATAGCCCAGGAGATAAGGGTGATTTTTTATTTTAATGATTGGGAAGACTGGGATTTGTAATTTTAATAATAAGGAAACGTAAATTAACAGTTTTTTTTCTTATTTATGTAAAAACTTGTTCTAGTCATACAACAATAAATCTTTCATTATTTTTAACTTCTTTGCTTCAGATTGAAGTTATTTAACTATAACGTATAAGCAATTATTGTTTGAAATACTTGTTTCAGAGTCGATCTTGGTCGATTTTCTGAACAAAAAGAGGTGTGCTCTTAGGCACTGAAATTTACCATAGGGCTAGTTCTAAAGTCATTTTGTAAATAAAACAAAAAGCTTTAGTATTATATGAATATTTTAATAAGTTATTTTACCTGATAATAACTAGAAGCTCATAAATATACAAAATATAAGCAATGAATTATTGCATGTAGTCAGTGCTATGATGTGAAAAATATCAGTCGAGGCAAATTTCGACCTTGAAAAATATGACATAAATAATACTCTTAAAACCTAAATAATTGCGTAAAAAATTGTAGTACTAAACTAATGTATGGTTATAAACAAAACCTTGAAAGTATATACAGTTAAATGTCTGTTAGAGCTCCTGCGGAACAGCTGCTTATCAACTATGTTAGCTGATTTAGCTTTGATATAAAATACAATATACAAGTGATAATAACAGGATTAGTATTACCTTAGAGTCCACCTATAAGCTAATATGTACACTATGAACACCATTGGCGAGAAACGTTCAATGTTCAGGAGGTTATCTTCTAACACTGGGGGAAAGTCACTTTGACAAACACTGCTAGATCTATGGCTAGCTTCTATGTACAATGTAGTTCAATTTCTTGCAAATAGGAATGACTGGATTGTAGTGGTTTGACTGGTATGCAGTTAGTGCATATTGGCATGACATGAATGCCTTGTGAATGCGGCTTATTGGTGCACGCATGAATTATTAGTAAGTATGCTATGCAGGTAGCATAGGTAAGTTGAAATCCGCGTATGGGATGTAGCATTGTGATAGCTTGAGTATGTTGGCAGACTAGTGCCGTTTAATCCTTATATTGGAATAAGGCATGAGTGTGTATGCAGACTAGTGCAGAGTAATCCTTATATTAGAATAAGGCAAAAGTGTAGCAACCAGTGGTATACTGGTAATATAGAATGTTGAATATCCAATGGAAGTACCATTGGGGACTGCGCAGCGCATGGCACAGCCTTTGAGAATTAGAGATCAGTGGGTCTCCAAAATGGCAGTAGATACCGAAATATACCTTTTTTGTAGGCTTAGTGCAAGAGATCAGTGGGTCTCCACAATGGCAGTAGATGCCGATAAATGCCTTTTTTGTAGGCTTAGTACTAGAGATCAGTCGGTCTCCATAATGGCAGTAGATGCCCAAATATACCTTTTTGTAGGCTTTGTGAGAATGAGATTGTAAACATGTTCGTTTACTTACTTGAGATTTAGAGACTAGGCTCTATTGAGTGCGGTGTGGTTCGAGACAGGGCTCGATTGTACAACTCCCATGGATAAGACCAATTGGGACGCCATTGCATGGCGGGTGAATAATGGCATTAAGTTTGCCAATAAATACCTTATTGTAGGCTTGATGTGACGATGATTATGCCAGGATATCACTATATCACTTGGGTAACGAACTAGAGAGATTATGAGGTCTCAAAACGTGAAAACTTGCCGGCATGGCGCCTAGCGCCAGCCGGCTAGAAACGGGGGTGCGCCTTTTGCGACTTACATGGTCGAGGTTAAAGAGACTGCTTCTTACTCAATACTGAATTCTAGAACGTGGGAACTAGAGCAACTTGGAGAAGTTGTTACCGCCCCTTCTGGTGGGAGAAGATGCACCGTTTCGGGCATGGAAAGGGCAATAATATAAATACAGAGATATTGTGTAAAAACTTAACATGACCGGTTGTCTAAATTAATATTATGAATTTTAATACAAATCCGGTTGAAATCTGCTGATTAGTTTGCATGAAATTCGAATATTAAAGATGTGAATTTTAGGGAATTTTAGTTAGGGTGAACTGGCCATCCTGTAGGATGCGCTGTGGTTGGTCGACTCGGTCGCCGGGGTTTAGCGGGAAACGCTATGATTGGTCAGATGAGTTTAGGATGCGCGGCAGGCTCCAAATGAGTAAAGGTGGTTTACAACAGATGGCGCTAGTAATGCAGCCCGGATAAAGCGCGAAGCGCTATGATTGGTCGGAGGCCTTTTGAGGACGCTTAACTTTTAGCTTTCTAGCCTGCCGACGCAGTGGATAAACATGGTAAACAAGAGATGGCGTTAGTAGTATCGCCAAGGTTTTAATTTGTTTGGAATGCGAGGACAGTGGCGTGGAAAGTTAGATTGTACAAAAATAAATCGTTAGATTTGAAGACGTGTTCAAAAATGGTTGTTCAAAAATGGTTTTTGAACAATACTTCAAACCCTTCTCGACCAAAGTAATAATGCAAGATTTCTTAAATTTAAATTAAAAATATCTGAATTAACAGGATATCAACTTTCCCAATGAGTTTAGGTCGACTTGCAATACTTTTTACTATAAATATATTTCCAAGTGGAATCAATCAGGTAAGATCAAAAAAATGTTTTTAGAAAAAAAAATAAAAATTGGCTTACAACTGTTGTAAAATAATAAAAAATATATATATGGTAAAAGGACGCCAAACAGTAGCGTTCAGTGAGTGTAGTGACCGGTGCAATCGAAATAATCGACATCATCAATTAAGCAAAATAATCGATATAATCGATTCGTCGAAATAATCGATTAACCAAAATTATCGATTAATCGATAGTTTCTGAAGTATTAATCGATTAGTCGATTAACCGATAATTTCGTAAAAGTTAATCGAATAATCGATTATTTTGCCCACCTCTAATCCCATAATATTGTAGTAAGTGAAACTAAAGCTGAAACTTCGGTAGAATCATTATTGCCCCATACTGCTGCAAGACTGATGGTATTACAAAAAGAAGTAATAAATACTTTGGCTGAATCAGCAGATAAAATTTATAATTTGGTTTTAATTTGTAAAAATGGCTTTGATGGTACCTCGAGACAGTCAGAATAAAAGCAAGTGTTTTTGAACAACACTGATGCTTCTATATTCTCTGGCCAAAAATCAGAGTGGTTGAGACTTGCTTTAAGAGGCTCAACATGAGTAATACATTCATCTGGCAATTCAGTAAGTATATTTTTTTACAATTTGAGCAGTGCATCCTAGCGCCGATAACACGCAATTCTGTTTTTCTTCGGCGGAGTAACAGCTGCTGATAAGCTGCAAGACAATTTAGCTGAATGCACAATATGCTTATTTGTGTGTTCTTAGTTATCAATTTCTCCCGTTATTGTCGAGAAATAGGATCACTCCGATTATCTTACTACAATATACTATTATTTAAATATGAATTCAAAATTGAATTTACCACATTTCGACGAAATGCTGAGTATCTGCGATTAAAAACAATTTCTTTCAAATCCTTGTGTCACAATCTACTCCTGATGCTCTATTACAGCATAAACAATGTCTAATGCTCTCTAAATTTATGTAGACACTATTTGTAACCCTTGAAGGTATTTGTCATTTTCACGACAAATTCTTCCGAAGCCACGGCTATCGGCCTAAAAAGTCCGAATTTTTGGATTTTTATACAATTTTGCCATTTAGAATCGTTTTCAAACGGATTTTAGACGATAAAAAAGCATATTATTATTTCAAATTAAACGAACTGTCAAAAGTATTATTCAGATGCCCAGACGTTTAAAACAATATTGTCATAGCCCTCTTCTAAAATTTGAAAAAGTTGGTTATTGACTTTCCCAAATCAAAGGATGTAGGCCCACGATTACTAGGTAAATAAGCTGTGTCCATATGTTGATGTTATTCCTGGTGGCATTTCGTGTCGAATTTGTGCAGTGAATTAATCCACTCCGAAGCTGCCAGTAAGTATTATTAAAGAATCCTGACCAATATTATAAATGCGAATGTGTTTGTTTTTATTCTATGAACAAGCTGAAATGTATGGGTAACAGCCATAGCACGTTGAAAATACCACTTCTCGTCTGCTCACTGAAGTTAAGCAACGTCGGGCGTGGTTAGTACTTGGATGGGTGACCGCTTGGGAACACAACGTGCTGTTGTCATTTTTTTACAACCAATGTCGTTATAGGATATGTTTACACATCAGTCTCGAGTACTAGCAGACTCGCTCATAGTTTTTAATTCCAAATGATTTGTAGATAATTATATTTCTGAGAATTTCTAGGCAAAAAATTGGAAGTTAACGAAAAAAATATTTTTATGCACTTAAACTTAAGAATGTTGCGGATTGGTTACATTCTTTCTTATGAAGGAAGTGTGGCTTTCTCCTATTGCTATTGTCCTTTCAAATGACTTCAAGATAATTCCATCAGTCTCTTACGATAGTGTATGCGGATGGCATACCGAAAGAATTAAAAATAAGTAAATTTAAATAGATCTTATTTACTTATTACTTATATCAAATATAATTTTTAAATATTGGGAAATACTTACGGCTAGAAGACCAGGTAGAATAAACAAACTGTTCTCCATCAGGACTAAAGGTGACATCTATTATACTCCATCCTACATCTCTAGCTCTTATACTTTTGAACATTTCATATGAACAGTCTCTTGAATTATATAACCTAATGTGACGATCTAAAAAGAGGTAAAAGGTTTTATTGATTCCAAAATATACTTAAGATTCAAAGTTATGTATGATCAATTTCTTGAATAGTTTGAAGTTATTTGTTACGAGAAGGTTCTAATTGTTTATTACTATATTCAATAAATTAAAGTAACTTCTAAACCTTATGTATTTTGGGATTTTTAATTATCCTTTATATTAAGTTATAGCAATCACGGTGTAGATTACTAAATAATTAAGAGTATTTGCATCTTAGCTTTTAAATATGAAAACTAGAAGTGACAATGAATATTTTGCACGGTACCAAGATGGACAATTTCAAACCGACATATGCCTTACAGACGTTTTTTTTTAGAGGTTTAGATCGTCTCGATCACACAATTATATAATTACATAATAATAACTCGTCGAGTACTGCTTTAAAAATAATATTTGTAAATAATTATATAAAGACATGTTCACTTAATTTTGAAAATATTTGCAATAACTCCGTTGAACGCAAAACCAGATTGTTGCTCCCAAATCTTTCTTTGTAAACTGATTTCAATCTATACACTACGTATACAACGTGAAATTCTATAAGATCTAACCCATCAAATGCAGCAACTTGAAATTTTCGGGATTGAATTGGCCAAATACGAACTAAAAATTATCAGTTAGCGATAGACGGATTTAAAATGGAATTGCAAGTTACAGTTAACAGCTTGTGTATGTATGGTTAACACTTTAGTTTTAATTTTTGTTGTACATATCTTCTTTTTTTATGCATCTTTGACATGCTCCATCTTTCTTTTTAGATCCAGTTTTTCTTTCTTTTATTTTACTGAATCAGAGCCGGATTCTTGAATAGAAATTCATCAAAACGGGATAAATGCAGGTTTGATTGAAATCTGGTTGCATCGGATCACTTAAATGATTCGCAATTTCGTGATGTATACATAGTCAAGCTTTAAAGTCTTATGATGAATTCGTTAAATTATCAAACGTGTCCAAAAGCTCCTACCTTCGTTTAAAATTTTAACTTGAAACGTCTTATAGAAATAGGGGATCAGAAATTATTATGACCCGCTAAAAAAACACTGTATATAGAAAGATCGCAGTAATAAGACGTAATTAAAACAGAAGGAACTGTATTAATATGAACAATTAAGTAGAATAAAACACAAAAACAAATCTCCAAATCTACAGTATCT
>MU185629.1:47938-79081 GCA_016904865.1 Pissodes strobi | reverse complement strand
TGATTCATCTCTTTTAAAATTAAATGTTAAAGATACCATTATTGTAAAAAAGTACCCTAACGTGGTTATTAACGAAAAAAGGCTGCCTATCAAATGACCGATTATTAAGATGTAAAACTATGGGGGGAAAACCTGAAAAGCCTTTGTGTTCTGTGTTCAAGAAAAATAGAAAAGAAGTTTTTCAAAAAGGTAATTCCAAGGGTAATTCCGAGAGTGAAACAGATACAGAAACTGAAATTCCCGTTGAAAGTGAATTTGAAGAAGAAAGCTTGTCAGATGCTACAGAAAGTCATTTTGATGTTTCAAAACAAAATAAAGTTTAAAGTAAAATGGAACACTACTATGCAGTTATCTATGACCGATGGTACATTGGACGAGTGCTTGAGACAAATGAGACAACTTGTGTTGTAAAGTTTTTGACGCTTAACTTAAATCAATACAATTGGCCTAAAGATGATGACGAAAGGATATATTTTTTATGGACCTATTTATTTGATATGGTTTGAGATAAAAAGATTTTGCAAAAAAAATTAAAGATTAAAAAAAAACAATAAATAAATTTTAAATATGTCTATAAACCTCGCTATAAATCATAACCCAAGAATAACTAAGTTTTAAATATGTCTGTTTTTTATTTTTGGTGGGCAAAAGAAACAAAAACCGAATTAATGCGATTTTATGCAAAATAAATCAGAAGGCCAACTTAGAAAGTGCATTTTATTGTGTACTTTCTTTGTCTCTTTGCTTTTACGCGAAGCGACTCACTCCCGAAATAGTTGTAAATTTTCTTTCGAAATCCCGGAAATCCTTTCGAAATCATTTGGAAATCGCGAAATCCATCGGAAATCCATTCGAAATCTCGAAATCCTATTCGAAATCCTTTCGAAATCCCGAAATCATATCGGAAATCCTTTCGAAATCCCGAAATCATATCGGAAATCCTTTCGAAATCCAGAAATCCCTTAAAAATTCTCGAAATCCCTGCGATTTCCGAAATCGATGTACAAATTTTGGATAGTGAGCCGCCCCTCGAAAAAACCATAACGTAAGTTTGACAGGACGCTGCAAACAATTCAAAATATATCAATTGTGTTTTCCAAAGCCAACTAGACAACTACAGTGTTATAAATAATTTCGTCATAAATTTGATTAAAATTACCGCAAACTAAAATATCGTTTCTGGCCAGCTTTTATTGAAATTCAACCTGTGTGCGGCAAGAGTCCGCCAATCGTTACCAAGCAACGAAGAAAAACACTACGATTCCTTTGTAGCGCTCGCTGAACACACACATCAAAGCTGCCACAGTTGAGTGAACCTTCTTATCGTATAGTTAATGTTCGGTGGCCAAGGCAAGGCACACAATTTTTCTAAACCATGATTATTTTAGCAGCTAAGTTAAGAAAAATGAAAATTTATATGCGAGTTCACTTCATTACTATGGGCTCCAAAATTATGGAAAGCCAATATATGCGAACTATAACCAATTCCACCATCTCTATCGGCACGAGCGTGTTGGTCTATGTGTATCTCGTCAGGCCGATGCAGTCGTATGACAGAGATGGTGAAAATTGTTCGGCTCGCTAATCGCACCAGGATTAGGTAAGCAACCTGCTTTTTCTCATGTCCAATTTGAAATTGCATCGAAAAAGCACGTAGAAGGTGCCATTCTATTCATGCATTACCAAGTATATGCGAAGTATATATACTCAGAGATATATTTTTAATTCTCATAGAGCTTTTAGTGTTCTGGTGCTGGTTACTTTGGCAGTTCAGAAAAATCAAACTTTATGTCAAGGCTTTTCATTTAAAATGTACCGGATTGTGTCACAAAACTTTTCTACAAGTTAAAATACAAAATATAACTTTCCGTCGTCTGGACAGGATAAAATTTCAAGAAGAAAAAGAGGTGTTTTAGCAATTTATACAATAGCAAAAGCCTGAACGCTGTTTAGGAAAATATAATAGGAGACATAATAGATCTGTTTACTCACCTACAGATCAGACACACAGTCCTTTTAATATCAAATATCGAAATGCCGTTCAGGCTTTGGTGGCACTGTTCCAGTTTTGGAGATATTATTTTTATTAATTGGGCTGAGGATATGAGATGCATTCGCTATGCTTCTCGATAGTTCTAAATCATACCCTGGCCACAAAACATTTAGCACATGATCCTTTGCACCACTTCTTTATTAGGAGCCCAAATTATTATGCTTTAGTAATACTCACTATTTTTTTAGTACATATGTGTCCAGTTTATGGCAGTTCCGATCAACAGGAATCCTTAAGTTTATTAAATACGAATAGGAGATTCTGTGTCTTTTCAGTTGTATATTCTTCAGATGGTAAAGAGTTAGTATGTGGAGCCAATGATGGATGTTTATATGTATATGATATAGAGAGGAAAAAACGAACATTTAAGGTAGACTTCTTAAATATTAATTTTGTTTACTATTATAAGATTAAAATTTGATAATATATAGAATGAGAGTATTTACATATTGTACTACTGCAATTTGAATTTTTATGTAATGTTGTTGGTATATTATTTCTCATATTTATAGGAATTAGAAATATTTGGCGTGCATGCTCATTCCTGTGAAATGCACATTTGCTTATATGATTGGTGTTACCAGTTTATTGAAAATATATGGTAGTCAGCTTCAAGTATTTAAAATTAAATAAGCAATAATAATAGTATGTATTGCATTGACATAAATAACAATATAATCATTTATTGAATTATCTTCATTTGCTCTATGAATGTTTCTAATATAACTAACTATACAACACTCACTTTCGCATAAATAATATGATGTTGCAAAAGGAATTAAAACTCACTGAACTTTACCAGATAGCCAATATCATTCTTAATGGATCTCCACGACTTAGGAATTTGGCGATATTATCTTTTTGAAATTATTTTTCTAACCAAATTATCGAATGATAATTTATAAATGAACCCACAAACATTATATTAACAAAAAGAGATTGCACACCTTATGTGATATTTCGGCCGATTTTAAGAAAAATTTCGTATGTTATAGAGCTTACAAAATACATTAGCAGTTTCGTTATTTTGTAATTTATTTTTTAAATAGCATAATTGTAATAATTAACAGCTTAACCTACTCTATAGCAAAATAATGCCTGTGGTACAGGGTTGTATAAAAATAATAACATCAACAATTAAAAAATTACTTAAAACATGAAGCAAATAAAATAAGTATTAACATTAAATTAAAAAAAGGTACACGATTTCAAAATTCATTAATAACATTGCGATGTGCTGCATCGTTAATACGCTTTAATAATGTATTTACTCTCCCATAGTATAGTGGTCAGTATGGTTGCCTGTCACGCGGGAATCCCGGGTTCGATTCCCGGCCGGAGAGCCACAAAAGTAGTAGTTATTGTACTTCTACAATAACACCGTGGAAGTACTACTGCGTTGTCTAAAAGTATCGTGAAGTGCACCAAGTGTGCATGTTTCGATACTTGGACAACGTTGACGGTATAAGCCATATAACAGGTCACGGTATCCTCACGGGTATATTATAGGCCTTAGCCTTTTATGACCTGTGGCACACACATAAAAAAAATTGAAGTATACTTAATATTATATCGAACATGGCCTAGGTAACATACAACACTCGAAGAATGAGTACACATTTTAAAAGTTTTAGCTCCTCATTTACAGGTACAGCAATTAGACTGAATCAGATATTCATCATCGTTTATTGCAGGAAGTAGTAAAATTGAATGAAAAAAAGTTTTTTTTAATGATTTGTATAAATCTGAGAATTCTTTAACCCTTATTTATTATCCTGGTTCGAATTCTTGAGCTTGAAAAAGATATTTGTTATTAAGTCCCAAATGTTTTTGTTTGGAGATACTCTAACATTAACAACACTTGGTTTTTGTAATATTCTATAATATTTTGCCTCATCTCAACAATATAGCTCTGTTTGGCGGAAGGAAAAGTGATATTTCGACGTTGAGTTTTTCAAGAAAATCAGCGACATGCACCTATCCACTGCAAATATATCGCCATCCTATATCAATTTTTTAATATTGCGATTGCATTTCGTTTTCTAAAATGGCTGCAAGATTATTTCGTGTATCAGAAAAGTGCGAGCCGTGCACAGCCACAATAAACCATCCGGAGCTACAAACAGCCCGGCCTTGAAGAGTGTATATCTTTTGTGAGATGAAAATGATTGTTCTTCATACTCTTTTATTTTAGGCAATGACCCATTGGTGAACCTTTTCTCCTGGCAATAAAACCTTCATGGCCAAATCCTTTGTCTGTTAGGTGGTTCTTGCAGCATGCCATAATGTGAATAAAATTGTTTGTTTCAGCGAAAAAATCAACCCTAGCTTCAAGTGACAATATATGCCAAGTAATGTTATTGTATATAAAACACCCTGTTTTACTCTCTACAAGCTGCATAGGAATAGCTAATTGATTATTATCTAGAGACCTATTTTAACAAACTTTAATGTTGCCATCTATTACCAGCTCTTTGACAAGTTGTTTTCGCAATTGATCTTAGACTCTGTTCATGATTATTTTCAAGTATTGTTTTATGTCTTTGATTATTGCAGTTGCAAATGTACCCATTTTGGCTGGATAGAAAATATTAGCGATCAATAATATTTTTATTTGTAAAAATTGATAATGTTCTTATCTATCTTGTTGCTATAGTTTAATAATTTAAATAATTTTTAAACGTTGATTAGGGTGAATGTCAGTGGCGTAACTAAAATATTTTGGCCCCAACGCAAAATACATAAGTAGGCCCCCCTTTCCGTCACAACTCACTTGTTGGGAGCTTCACTTTCGACGGAAATTAAAGATAAATATTTAAATCGATCTTGCATGCCCTATTTGATTCCTTAAATAGTTTACTAAAAGATTCTTCAGCTGGCACAAATATAATCAGCATGGTAAAAAATAATAATAGGTCAATGTAAATTTGCTCAAATCAACATTTTGTTTGCAGTCATTTCTTGATTTAACTCTGTTTTTATAAATTGTAAAAGATAAATTTTGCAATATAATTTGAGAATATTTTTGTTGATTGTAGCTTTTAAGGATTGTAGACTTTGTTGCATTTATGAGATTTTTAGGTTGCAAAAGAAAAAGATACCACTTATCTTATTTAACCCTGTAAATCTAGTTGTTAACTGATACTGTAGAATGTCAATAACTGATAAAAAAACACCAATTTAAAAAAATTTAAATTTTGTGTGTGCTTAAACCACACGATAGAAGTGAAAACTTCAACAAGCGGGGTCATCGTTTGTCAGAATTTCGATCCGAGCCTTCGTTGTAGAGATACCCCCCAAATCCCCCCGTAAATTAGAGGATTAGAGCCCCGGTCCCCACCGTATGGTCTAAGGTGGCCCCCCATGTGGCACCCTCCCTTGGCCAAACGGGGTGAGGTACGGGGTCCCATTTTCGTCCAGGATCTTCTTGTTACCCCGGCTACATCCCCTGAAAATTTCAGCCCTATACCTATGCGGGGACATGCAGCCTTACGTTACGTTATGTGACGGCGTTACGTGACGGCTCGGTCTCATTCAACCCCCACAAAAAACAAGTGCAGATCGCACCTAAAAAAGTTTTCACTTCAAAAATGTTCCCTGGAATCAAAACGATGATCTAAAGTTTATTCATCAGATACTTTCTTTAATAATTTGTCGCCTACTCTTAAAATTAGTTGGAATGTACCATTTCAAAGCAGTTGTTCGTGCTTCTTTTAGAACCTCATTATAGCGTTGACGGCAGTTTTCCCACATTGCTTTTGGTTCTTAGTAAAACAGAACTAGCTTCGTCCGAAGCAATTGTTTCTTTTTGTAAAGTTTTGGAAATAAAATTCACTTCTGATAACACATAATGTAACCTAATATATAAGAACACCAACTCAACTCAAAATCTAGTATACTTTTCTTTATACGCCCAGCTTCTTTTATTTCATCCCTAATTTTACTTGATTGCTCAATTTTTTAATTTTTTTTACACATTTACATCTTAATGGTTTATTAACAAAATGACCTAAATCACTTTCGAGTATTGTGTCTTTACTTGATATTACGGCGTCTGACGATATTTCAGCTTCATCGAACTTTTTAATTTTAGCACACAAAAAATTAAGTCGCTTGTGCTGATGCCTGTGGCTTAGCCACCTGAAGTTGTGTTATACCGATCAAATATTCTGTGTGATCTTCGTCTTGAGAAATATAATTATTGTCCCTAATATCATCGCGTTTGGACGTAAATGGTTTCAAATTTGGCTCAGACTGCGATTTCGTCGAACATAAAACATTTTCGCAATTTTTCTCTAATTCCAATTCTTTTTTTAGTTTTCTTTTAATTGCGGGCGCTTTTATATATTTTTTTTCTGGTCACTCATTTTTAAAACGTAGGAAAAATTAGCATATCAAATACTAAAACTATAAGATAATGGGAAGGTAATGCTCTTGGCAACAGATTAAAATATGTCAACAAAACGGGAGTTCCGTAATGTCAAACCAAAAGACACTGGCGCTCACTGCGAATCAAATCAGGACTAATCCTGATCTGCGACTGACGAGTGTCGCGACGCTGATGTTACCAAATTTTTCATTAGGTATTAAATTATGCAGAACTTAATTAAAAATAATCCTTGCTTGACAGAAAGGTGTTCCTAGATTAAGTTGACAGAAACCTTCAACATTAGGCACTGGATGCAGCCCCGTCTCCAGGCTTTAGGCCGCCCGAGGCGAACAGGATTTGGCCGCCCCTTACAACAGACCAATTAAGGAGTCAATAATGACCTATCCGGCGAATAGGCGCCCGCGCGGTTTTTTAACTGATAGGTTCCGGTATGAGGAGATGACCTGCAGGGTCTATATTTTCATGGTAGATGTACCACGGGGGCGTACCTGGAATTAAATCGGGGATGCCGGAGCTGGATTTTAAGAGGGGGTTTTGGGGGGGGCTATATGTAAATCGCGTGGTTTTTCGTGGTTTTTCTTGTTTTTAGGCTAAACGGGAGCTCGGAGCAAAATATTGCCGCCACCAAATTCCGTAACGAGGAGTCGGGGTTGGCTGGTTAGTGGGTACCCCCACGCCCCCCGTTTCCTGAATTTTTCTCGAGAAGTGGGGGAAATCGCGAAACACGTTTTTTAACGGGTAGGTTCCGGTAGAAAAAAGAAGAATATCGGCAAACGGAAAAAACCGTATTTTTTATCGACCTAACCTTCATTTTGTCCCATAGAATTCGGAACCTACCTGGAACCTATCGGTTTTTTCCGAACGGCTTGAAATTCGGCATGTAGGTAGAGGACCTCAAGGCTGACAAAAAAGGTTCTTTACGAAAAAAAAAAACGATATTCTTAGTTTTCGAGAAATCGGTCATTTAAATTCGAGATCCTTTAGCCCGTATGGGAGTCGTCGAACTTAAAAAATATATATATTGTTTTTTTTTTTTTTGGAAAAAGGGTATTTTTTTTTAATTGCAAATGTTTTTACCACCCTGTATATGCTTTTGAATATTTTATTTTTATATTAATAACATGTAAATGGACCCCTTTAATCGCTTCCGTAATAAAAACGGATATTTTGTTTCCAAAAAATTTTTCGGAAAAATTCACTGGTATCTTAAAAAAAATCGAGATTTTCATTAAATCGGCTATAATTCGAAAACGGTAAGAGTTAGAGGTAAACTTTAAATGAGAAAAAGATGCTCCTCGTTGGGTACTATAATGTGCAGTATCTAGTTTGGTTGAGTTCGAAAGGTCGTATGAGTTTTCTGTACTTACCGAATTATTACGAAAAAAGTTGTATGTTTTTAAAAATGTATTGTTTTACCACCCTGTATATGATTTCGGAAATTTTATTTGTACTTTGGTGATATGTAAGTGGATCCTTCTAATCGTGTCGGTAATAAAAACGGGGAAAAAAAATTAAAAATATTTTTCTAAAAAAATCAATTTTGAAGTGGGCATTTTAGAGAAGAGTATTTGGGGGCGCGGAGTTCAAATTTTTGGTCTAAAAAATCGCACAAGTCTGCTGTACCGAAATATTTCGAAATTAGGGGATTTTTTGGGCAAATTTGTTTTTAACACCCTGCATGTGAATTAAAAAAATTATTTGTACGTGGATCCCTCTAATCGTTTCTCTAATGAAAGCGTAAAAAAATTCCAAAATAATTTTCGAAAAAAATAAATTTTGATCTGGGTACTCTAGAGAGGGGTATTTAGAGGCGCGGAATTCGAATTTTTGATCTAAAAAATCGCACGAGTTTGTTGTACCCGAAATATTTTGGAAATAGGGGATTTTTTTGGGAAAATTTGTGGTTTTAACACTTTGCATGTGATTTAAAAAAAATTATTTGTACGTGGGTGACATGTACGTGGATCCCTCTAACCGTTTCTGTAATGAAAGCGAAAACAAGATGTCAAAAATAATTTTCGAAAAAAATTCAAAAATTTTTGGATACCCTAGAGAACGGTATTTGGGAGCGTGGAGTTTGAATTTTTGATCTAAAAAATCGCACAATTATGTTGTACCGAAATATTTTCAAAATAGGGGATTTTTGTGAAAATTTGTGGTTTTAACACCCTGTATGTGATTTTAAAAAAAATTATTTGTACATGTGTGACTTGTACGTGGATCCCTCAACCGTTTCTGTAAAGAAAGCGAGCAAAAATTTTGGAAAAATAATTTTCGAAAAAAATTTATTTTGATGTGGGTACTCTAGAGAGGGGTATTTGGGAGCGCGAAGTTCGAATTTTTGGTCTAAAAAATCGCACGAGTACGTATATGTAACATGCGCTCGCTCCTCGCATGTGTTACATGCTGTTCAGTAATCGATCAATCAATCGGGTTGCGTTTCGGTCATTCCTGAATCGCTTTAGGGCGATGTCGCCCGTCCCTAAAGATGTACTAAGTCGCGATTTTTCATTAGCAGTTGCGACTGTTAATGCGATTTTTCATTCACTGCGAATTTAAACTGCTAATGCTAATTGCGAATAGACCGTTATGTTATATAGTGGGGTTTAATTTTTTTAAGGCGTTATTATTGCATATAAAGCGCGATGAGCTGCTTATAGGAAGAATGAAGCGTTTTACATATTCATTGCGAGAGAGTTTATCGTCTTACATACAATCACATTAAAACTTTATATATATAAAAAATAAAAACGGCCGCCCCTAAAAATCGGCCGCCCGAGGCGGCTGCCTCGCCGCCTCACCCCTGGAGACGGGCCTGCTGGATGAGTGGGCCCCCAAGCATGGGGGGCCCCAACGCATTGCGTTTACTTGTCTTATGGTAGTTACGCCACTGGTGAATGTTGTGTATTTAACTAACTAAACACAGTCTGATGTGGAAACTTTAATAACGAAAACAATATACTTTACATATTTATATCATTTAGTAGACCCGCCACCAACCCTTGAACACACACACACACGACACACACACTGACAGTTCCAGGATGTGTTCGCGGATCGACTTTAAATAACTACATTGAAAAGAACTCTAGAGTAACGCAAATATATTACAGTGAATTGAATTGTGCTTTTAGAAATAAAAAAATGGTGTCACTGTCAATATTTGACAACTACGATAAATAATTTTTTAACCACTAATAGGTGTAAACGTTTTTCGTGAGGATCCTGTAGTTTTTTAGAACATTCTAATTATGTGTACAGTAAGCTAGAGAGACTAAATGTACGCAAATTGTAATTGGCCCTCACAAAGAGTGTCTTCATCCGACGCCTTTTTAATACAAAAATAGGCTTTTTTAGTTTAATGTAAATACTTATTTTATTTGTTTCATATTTTAAATATTTTTTTATTTGTTCATGTTTATATTATTTTTATACAACCCTGTATAGGCATTATTTTTCTATAAAAAAGGTTAAGCTCTTACTGTATTTTGTAAAATTAGTATTCAAATTATGGAATTTGTTTGTTTTTCGGTTACTTTTAAGTAATTTTTCTAGGTCACCCTGTATACTTAGAGATTTGGTGTAATGACAAAAATGGCTTGTTTTGATTAGCTCTATTATATTGTCATGTTATGTTATGTGATGCTTGCCTGTAAATGATGCAGTGGGTTCACGCTGCATTTTTGCAGATAGGTATAGCTTTTTTTGGAAAATCTTTCTCCTTTTAACATTTTGGCTTATTGAATTTTACTGAACAGCTAAGTTATTCGTTTTTTACAAAAAATGTGCTGGGTAACTATACCTTTAAAAATATTACTACATAACTTTTATACAGGGCGCTGAATAAATGAATCGTTAGGTCCTAAATGTCGTTCATATCTTCTTAATAATTTTCCCAATGCATCCCTAATGGTGTGCGATTAAAATATAGGAGCCATTTGAGAAGATGTATTTATTTTATAACATATTTCCTTGGATTGTGTCGTTTTGAAGCCGCAAAGTCGTGCGACGTTTTTGCACCAACTTTCACATAAACAAAATGCCAATGAATAAAAAAAAAGAGAACAGCTTATAGGAAGTACTTAAAAAGAAATTTAAATAGCCCTTTATTCTGAAATAATAGATTGCAATTCAAATAGAGGCTATCAGAAATTTAGAAAACAACTGGGAATATGATGAAGTGAGGTATGAAGCCTTGGATAAATTTATTTTTTGGTCCTATTTAGTTTATTACGGTTCATCTTATCAAAAACTTTACTTCTTACTTTCGACAATTATCAAGAAAAAAGTCAGTTCATGCAAGTCAAAATCAGTACGAAATATTTTGAGATGACAAATAGTAGATATTGTATTTCTCGTTTCAATGATGTAGCCATTGACAATTTATTTGACAGCTAATCAAAACTTTACAGATTTCAGCTCACGAGTATGACATAAATAGGGTATTGTTTGCCGATAACACCTCACATATTATCTACAGTGGCGGAGATGATGGGTTGGTCAAAGTTTGGGATAGGAGGACTTTAGATGATAGAAACGCGAAACCTGTAGGTCTTTTAGCCGGTAAGAATATTCAATATAGAAGTACAATTTGAAATATGTTTATCCAGTGATAATATGTCTAGGCCAGTCTTGGAGTATGATAATGTAATTTTATTTATTTTAAGCGGTCTGATTCTGCATGGCTTTTCTGGAGTAATGTTAGCGCATTCTACTAAGGTTTATGTGGAATGTTATTAAACGGTTTCTTCTTAGAGTGAACATGAAAATGAAAATATCTGTAACACAATGCGAGGCGATGTGGTCATGGCGAATTTATTTGGACTGCTTCAGTCTACACCTCGTCAACACATAATTCTGGTGGTAGCTGGGATAATTCAATAAATATAGATTTTCTTTATATCAATTCATATTATGAAATAAATACTAGGGTTTTTCAGAAACTACGCCTTCCATTTTACCCTGCATATCCAACAGAAGCATTATATCCTTACTATTCAAGTTTCCTCTTTTTTATGATATTCACAATTTCATGTCTTAAAATCTATCCGTTTCTGATTCTATCAATCAAAGAGATGTGGAGCATATATCTTAAAATCAACATAATCCTTTTATAATCTGCACTTAGTAAGACCCGTCAGCGAATCTGATATCTGTCGTGACACCATTAAATATTATACCCTGTTCATTATGATCTACCTTTAAGCAATTTTAGAGTTCCATAAATGTACTTATTTTTGAAAATGATCTTTTTTTAATTGAACGGATTTTTTTAAATTTTATTGCATCTCCTATATAAGATTTGATTGTTCGGAATAGGGACAAAGCACACATATTTTTATTTTTTATCATTTTTAGGACACATGGATGGAATCACATATATAGACTCGCGAGGCGATGGAAGACACTTGATAAGTAACAGCAAAGATCAATCCATTAAATTGTGGGACGTCAGGGTGTTTTCTAACGAGGCTGCCGCCAACGAGTCTCTGAAGGTTGTGAGGAATCAGCAGTGGGATTACAGGTGGCAGGGTGTGCCAAAGGAATGTAAGTTTTTTTCTCGTAAATATATTAATTTATTCTAATCGGGGTCGTGATAAAAATAGAAAATGTGTTGGGTGAGAACCTCTTATTTATTACCAAAATAAATATGATCCAAATGAAAGCTTGTGCACACTGTTCGCAAGTGTATCGGTTTATACCAAGTGCTTTCGTTGCTCTGCCCACTTTTCGATGCAGTTGATATGAATTCAAAGCTCTCCATATCTTATTAGTGTACAAATTATACTTCAATGCTGAAGTAATTTTCGAATATCATCAAATGCGAAAATAAAAATTTCGGAAAGCTCTCTTGATCTGGCATAGAGTGCAAGTAAAATTTAGTACCGTATCAGTTAAAGTGCTTTATTGCCAGAAAATATTACACATAAGATTTCTTATTGTCAAAGCTATATAAAATGCATACAAAATATAGAGCAAAACGAAACAAAAATAAACAACATATTAAGCAGTAAATGTTACCTCTTTAATATACATTTTCAGTCAAAATTGTATTGATTTATTGCAGCTATTTATCACAATAATTTTTTTCAGTGATTTCATTTTAGGAAATACTCATATGATGACTGATTAATTGAGATAAACTCGTCATAAGTTAAAAATAATATGCAATGAAATTTTAGTGTTTATTGGAAAACTCGTCAATAGAATAGAAAGCTTTCTTTACGAAAGAGCAGTCCAAACTTTTGCGAAATCCTCGAGTATTTCTAATCCGCAGATCGACGTTATTGTATATATATATATATATTACATTTATTATGGACATTTTAATACATGGTCACCTTAAGCCTACGTTTACAATCTACATAATAGCTAATCGTATTTACAAACGAGGTCGCCTGCATCTCAAACAGATGCTTTTACAACCCCGCAGCACACGCAAGCGAAAACCTGGGCAGATTGATCGGCCGGAATCGTAAACATGTAGGCAGGTGGCAATGCGCTCTGACATCTAATCTTTCTTAGGCGTTGCCTTTCAAGAGTGTTATAAGTATGAGGAGGTCTAGGTTCAAGGAAGAAAATTGTAGTTTTTCGATGTATGGGCCCGTGTTTGGCTCTAAATTCTGGGTTAAACCTAGCATTTGCGATGTTTGCCGTTTTCGGCGAGCCGCGGATATCATAGTTATAGAACCTACACGCGAGCTTATCCACGTGTTCATTTACGTAATCTATACGCGCCCACGCGTGCAGGTCGCTGGTCCTGGTATAGCGACCCGCCGAAAAAGCTGCCCTAAGGTTACGGTTTTGAAGGATTTGTAACTTCTTCATTTGCGAATCAGATGCTCACGTATTCAATGACGGATCTAATACGTGTTTTCATTTTGTATCTGAGTGACTTATGTACTAGGCAGATCACACCTCCCCCGTTTCCTGCTGGCCTATCAAAGCGCTCTACTGTATAGTTTCGCACTTTGATTTTGAAATCTCGATTTATTCGAGATTCGAGCAAGAAAACAATCTGGAATTGGGACGTGTACATAAAATGCTTAAATTCGTCAAGCTTATTTCGAATACCATTACAGTTCCAGGAAACAATATTAAACGAGGACATTGGGAAGCCATTTATATATTGTATTTATAAATCTCTACAGAAAAGAATTGAATTGTTCCTTGTAAGATCTTTGCCTTGTCATTGTTGCATGCTTGTAGCATGCTGCTAAATTCATCTAACGCAAAGAACAATTCGGAAACATTTACGAGAGAGTTGATTTTAGCTACTACATTTGAAAGATTAGATATCATATTTTGCGCATTGCCACTTACCCCGCTCTTAGCGTATTAGGGAAGTTCTGGTCGTATTGCGCGTTCGGGGGCTGTTTTGCACCTCCCTGGGGCTGCTGTATGCCTTGGGGGCATTGTACTTGGAGTTGGGGCTGCGGCTCCCTTCTATTTATACCCCGGCCTTGTCCTCTGGGTTGACCGCGCCCCTGCCAGGCCGGCGTGGCGGGCGCGGGTGCAGGCACATATTTCTTGGGTGGTTGTTTGCTTGTCATTAATTGTTCGAATTTATATTTATAAACTGGACAGTCCAAGTCAATAGACCTATGCGGTCCTTGACAGTTGGCGCAACGGACTTCAGTGTTATTACAGGAGATGATTTCGTGGCCTTGGGCACACTTACTACACTTGTAGTCTTTAGTGCAATAAGTCATGGAGTGCCCATGACCCTGACACCTCCTGCATTGCATAATGGGTCTTGTATTTCTACGATGCTCCCATGTAACCCGGATAATCATTATGGTTCTGATATCTTGCTGAATTTTCTTCAGCGTGACAGTTGCTTCAGTAACAACTAAGTACAGGGGATCTTTAGTCTTCTTCATCTCAAATACATTCTTTATATTGTATTTGTATTCGTCGGTTAGGTGGCGTTTAATTTCATTTACGGCTATGTTGCCGTCAAGTCCTCTCAATACAAAGGCTCTCGTCTTCTGATTCTTCTCAGCGTAGCTATGGTATTTCACATTTTCCGCGTCCATAACCCTCTTAAAGACGGCCCAATCTTTATCGTTCTCGAAATAGAATATCGTGCTATTTCGAGCGTATTTAATTGTGAATTACTTATTTTCATTTGACGCATATCGCTAAGCAAGTCGGCATGCGCCTTTTACTTCCCCTGCATTACGACCGGAAGTGGCGGTCCCACTTTTGTCTTCAGCACAGCTTGTGCCCTTTTCCTGATCCGGGTGCTTGCCCTACTTGGAACTTTTTTCGTTTTATCGCTAAGGTTTGAGGTAGAGGCATTGCTGTTTGTCTCATCCTCTAAGTCCGATAAGGCCTCATATCGGTTGTCTAGGGGGATGCTAGGGGGTCCACCCATGTCAAGTTTCACCTCTCTTACATTCTTTTTAAAAGGGATGGTTTTAAAGGGCACTTTAAAACCAACTTTGTCAGTCACTACCAGGAGCGCAGAAGTGCGTTGTTCCGATACTCACCTTGCCATTCGTTGCAGAGGTCGAAGGTGATAGGTTTTTATCGCCTCTTTTTTCGATTTCTTTTTTGGTCTCTTTTTCCGTCATCTGCAAAAAGTCTATTTCCATATCGGAACTTCCGTCGAGGGTTTTTTGTCGCTTTTTCTGAGCATTCCTGCCTGTATCAATTTTGGCTTTCGCCGTTTCCTTCTTGAGTCGTGGGCCGTTTTCAAGTGATCGATACCTTTGTTCAGATGCGGAAGAATGCTTTCAACTGGCAGGTTCGAGATTGACTTTAATGAAGGTGTGATTTCCGCGCAAATCTTGCACTCTTCACCGTGCTTCAATAGCCTTTTGTAAATATAGCCACTACGAGCTATCACCTCTTCGCTGGGGGTATTTGACATGATATCCTCCGAGAGGAGGGAGGAGGAATCGTCCTCTCTATCAGTCATGTTGCGGCGTGAATTTCAAGCCGGGGCTCCGACCCCGAAATCAGGGAAGTTGATAGAAAAACGCTGTTTTCCGTTAATTTCGGTATGAAATTATGCCGCAAAAACGCTGCTTGGTCGCAAATACTCTTATCACCCGGTAATTACGGCCTTTTTCTAAAAAACAATACACTTGTGAAACTTGAACTTTAAAATTAGTTTTCCGAAAAATATACTGTGCTTTACGTCTACACTGACACTGACCAACGGGTTGTTACATTTGGTCTCACAGGAAAAAATTAATTTTTTTTGCTTGGCAGTCAACGTGTTTAACTAACCATTTGGTCGTGTGCATATTATCGTGGTAATTTTCCGATTCAGATTTTGTTGAGAAGTGTAGATCTACATCTTTTACAAAACTTTCTTTACGACCTAATTGGTTATTACCCTCACTGGTGTTATATCTACATTCAATCGACTTGACTTTTTCATTGTGCCAAATTCTATTTTGACCAACTCTTAAAAGCCACGAAGTTTCATTCAAATATATAAAAATATAACCATCTGCTCAAGAAAGAAATTTTTTATGTGTAACAGAACTCTTTTTAACAAACGCATTTTTGTTTCCATTATGTTTTATACTCAAAATCATTTTTATAGATTCTCCAAAGGGTTATTAGCTTTCCTAGCGGTAATTATTATTGATCTTCGTTTTTCGTGATTGTATATCTTGATGCCACTGTAAATCAAGACTGGAATGTGGAATGGGCAAGGGAACATTGTTAATTTGACGGGTACTATATACGGCTGAGTGGGAAATTGATACTTATGTTTATGATTTAGGCAAGTCATTTCCAGAATAAGTAACGATGTGCCAAGTAAAACGAAGTGCTTGTCACATTGATCGAACATTTAGTACCAATTTTTAACCTTAACATATAACAACTTATAGTAAATTATAATAGTTCAGTCACTTGAATTTTAAAATTTGTTCATCTTTGATTCTGGCGTACCGAAAATATTATTTATCTTATTTGACAAAACATAAAAAATGGAAAAAAGAATGTGGGCATGAGATATATTTCTTGATCGAGAACCGTTGGGAGAATATATACATTGGAACCTACAGCTGGGTGTAGATGTTCGAATATTGAGGTTATAAAGGCAAATTTCTTTTTACGCATGCGTGACAGCATCGAGTATCAAGTCAAGTTCAAGCAAGTCTTGAAAATCAAAGAAATCGAATGCATGCGACAGGGATTGTTCGAACAGTGTGACAAGCCCTGTAAGATAAAGTTGGTTTGATTTTTATTTGATTAGAATCTGTTGACACAACTCGGCCTAAGTTTTTTCTATTAGTAGCGTTGAAACTGGAGAATGCGTGGCATATGTGTGTCATACGGTCTACAGAAAAGCTGTAAAATGGAATTATTGCGGGGTTAGGTTGTAAAACGTTTCGTTTGCAGTAAAGTCTGTTAGTAAACATTGTTTGCCCAGAGTGTTATTTACTATTTTTGTTTTGCTGACCACCTTAAATAAAATGTTACTTTATTTTAGTCATAATTTTTTCCCTTTTAATTTTCAAATACAAGTTTGTATCATAAATTATTATTTTTTCATTGTTATAAAAAGTCGTTTATTTTTATATTTCAAGGTAAAATAAATTGTAGAGAGGGGTTTCTATAAATTAATATTTCCTACTGCCACATATTTGAGACGCACGGTCTTGTTTAAGATTTTTTACTATATACCACTGTCACATATTAGTGTCTCGACTGGAAATTAATAAAAAACAATCTTTTTTCACACAAAATGCTTATATAACTTCTTAAGCCCAAATAGGAGTGCGATAGATTAAAGGTGATTTTTTAGAGGTTTTTCTCTTACGGCGGCAGCGATTGTGTTAAAACCATCGTATTGACCTTTCATGTTGGCAGTATCATCAGTAGAATTCCCAATACATTTGGTTATGCCCAAATTATCATCCATCAAAACTGCTTAACAAATCCATAAAACCTTTACCTTGTGACGTTATTTAGCCACTAAAGATTGCGAACGGTTAGCTCTTAATGCGGAGGCCGGGGTTCTTGGCATATGACATTTGTGCACTTAAATTGGATGCCACGTAATTTGGAAGAGATGCTGCAAGTTATATAGTCTAGTAAATCACAAAACCTAGATTGTCTTTAATAGATGTTAATTGTATTTTCAAGAACGAAATGGGGAAAACAGTCAAGCAGTAAACACTTCAAACATAAACAAAACAAGTATTCTTTATTTATAAGAATATTTACCCTCTTCGTTGGGAATAACACATCATTAAAATATGAAGATATAATCCATTTCTACAGTTTAAAAAAAATAAAGTTATGAAGGAGCTTATCTTGGTAATGCTTACCTCTTGGGTGTTTTATTTAAAATAAATTATACCTAGAGTGAAAAGACTCATGAATCTTTCCTCTCTGAAGTTCTTGTGGCTTATTGTTTTCCCTTCTCTGATCATGTGAAATTCCGGACCAAACTGATTTTTCTACTCCTCACTGTCCATGAAGCATGGAAGTTTAAGATTTACTTATAGACTGTAAATCCCAATTGAAAATCATAGCTTCTTTATGCCATTTCCAAATCAAAATTATCTAATATTCTCTATTATCATTATCCCATAATAAAACCTGAAACAAAAATGAAGCCTTTACCCACTTTACTTAAGATTGTTGAAATGTTCCGTTTTTTATAAAGCACAAGCCAAGGATTACCTACCTTACTAGGTGGTGATGGATTAACCCCAAAAATCAAGAGGCATCCTCAAGGAATAGACGAAAATAAAATAGGCCAAGCCATTCTCAGGCCTAATGGCACAAGATTTTGAAAACCATTTGGCCTAATGGACCCATGATAGTTCTTAAATTCAAAACTATAAAATCGGTCTAGACACTTCGGCTACATCATGAAGACCAAGGCTACTTGAACTTGACCGCTTGACCTCGTTTCCGATGTCAATTGTCAGCTCATCGACACCGAGCGGGGAAAGCTGTTTTCTCATGCACAGTGCCATATAGAATGAACATTAGTGTCACTCGGGTTCGATTGCTCGAGTCATCATCGTAACCACGATCAGGAATGACGTCATATTTAAATATTAACTTGCATGAAACATAATGACTAATACAGAGATAATGACATACTAAGATTAATTTAAAACAAAACAATCTTTATTGGGAAATTAAGGCAATATTGAATTCATAAGATAGTATGTAGTGACTCAGTGGCTTGAATTAATATATCAAAAGTATGTTTTATTACTAAAAGAAATCCAACCATGAAGAAAGGTTAATAGTTCTTATCAACATCTCGTAAAAAGAAGGTTAAAGACCGTCTGATACTTTGTGGCGTAATACTTAATGTTTGCTTAAGATATAAAATAATTTTTGTTCTAAATAAATACAAATAAAAGTAGGCATGTAACAAATAAGGGTTAAGTGTCATTTTTCCAGAGTTAATTAAATACATTCAAAGCATAATATATGAAAAAAATCCTAATAACGTATATTGTTTGAATTTTTAAAAAACAGGTAGCATTTACTTATAATACCTTCATGAAAAATTAAATGCTACAACCTGTTGAGTAGCTAACAGTTACCACTCTCAGCCGTTCTTAAACTTTACCTTTCAAACCACTCCGGACAATTAAGAGACATTCGTCTTTCACCGAAATGTCTTGTGTGGTATACAAGCTGATTCACGGTCGATGGTAAGTTAGACGTTTCTGGAGAACCACTCAACGGATCATTTTGAAAATTTGGTCGTTTACATAAACGGATATGTTTTACCTTGCTAAAATATTTTAGACAGTGCAGTGTTGCCGCTTCTACTAAAAAGTGGTAGCAACTGTCAAATTTTAAATGGAACACCCTATATATTATTGCATATTTGGATTTTGCGGATAATTCTAAACATATTTCATAAATAATGTCCTATACCTATCTGTTACTGTTTTTGAAATATTGACAGTTGGAAATCGACCATTTATCAAGTTTGACAGCCTGTAAAATCTAAACGGATAGAGAAAAATGGTTTGCACTTTCCTATCTCGGTTTTTCATAAGCTATCGTTTGACAGTAATTTTTTATTTAACCAGAGGTTAAGAAATTCCGGTTAACTTTAACCTCTGGTTAAATCTAAAATTAGTGTCAAACGATAGCTTATAAAAAACCAAGATAGGAAAGTGCAAACCATTTTGCTCTATCTTTAGCCGTTTAGATTTTATAAGCTGTCAAACTTGGTAAATGGTCGATTTTCAACTGTCAATATTTCAAAAACAGTAACAGATAGGTATAGGACATTATTTATGAAATATGTCTGGAATTCTTCGCAAAATCCAAATATGCAATAATATATAGGGTGTTCCATTTAAAATTTGACAGTTCCTACTACTTTTTAGTAGATTTTTTAGCAGCATATCCGTTTATGTAAACGACCAAATTTTCAGAATGATCCGTTGAGTGGTTCTCCAGAAACGTCTAACCTACCATCGACCATGAATAACCTTGTATATTTATCCAATAATCACTTGTAATGTGTATTATCTATTTGTTTAGCAATTTCTGTTGATGCTCCTGTACCTAATATAACATGCCTGCCTTGTTGGTAATAACATTAATTCGAAAAAAATCCCTAATCTGAACATAGACCTTCTAAAGTATAAAGTATATGCGGCTTCAAACTGTCCCTCTAAAACTCGAACATTTTTTGTCAATAACTTCACTGAGCCGATAATTTTTTCCATAATGTAGCGTTTCTTTTTACTTTGGGAATGACCAATACATTTTCTGCTTCTTAAATAACATATCAAGTTTTAAGAACAAATAACTGCGCGGCTATTTATGTGACTTATCTCGCTCGTATTCATTTACACGCTGATGGACATGATTGCAAGCATCGAGCAAGCATGCATGCAAGAATGTCGAGGCATTATTAGTGTTACGGTTTTTTTTTAAATGGAATTTTATTTCATTATCTTTTGGCTTTATAACTAAATTCAAAACTGGTTTTAGTGGGTAGTGTAGTCGGTCTTGCTTGCCTTTTTCGATTACATAATTGTCATCCATATCCTTTGATTCTGGGGCTCCTCTTGGTAGATAAGTCAAGAATTTACTGAATTGAACACGGTTTGTGGCCATCTCCATCAGCTTACGTTTTTGGTCCCTGAAGCGCTTAGCGTCATCTTGTCGTTTAGTGTTTAACTTAAAAATTAAACTTGCACTGGAAAACGGAACACGTAACCCTCGCCAATGATTTTCTTTTGCATAGAGGAAAGGTTTATAAGAAATACTCAATAAAAGTATCACTAAATAAATAAATCCACCAAGTTTATCACCAGCGTGGCAACGGTAGGCGGCATTACATACTAGTCCTTTCATTTTATGTAACAAAACCGAAAAAGAGATACGAAGATTTGGGTGTAAAATGGATCTAAATATCAGTATTTTCTTGACGATTTAACTTCTAATATAAGTATTATAGGATCAGCTTATAACAATTTTTGACATATAGTCATATTTTGTTTTATATAAACACAGTAAATAACATAATCAAATTCAGATTCAACAGCTGCATCGGGAATCACTTCGATGAACTTGTCCACCCCTGCCATCACAAGTCGTATGGTGACCACTAATATGAATATTAGAATATAATTATTAAGTAAATCATATAACTTAAAACTATACTTTAAAAAAATAAAAAGACTAGGATGAAAGTGATTTATTACTAGACAGAGAATCGTGAATTATTATTGTCGAATGTGATGATATTTGAACATGACTTCAGCATTGAAGCATTCTAAATTTCTATCCCTATAACAGATTCCATCACAGTGTGATGAACTCATTCGATGTAAACATGGTTTTGTAATAAAGGAGGTATCGAACTTTCACACATTAATTGAATACTATTTGTAAGTGTGTTTGTTTGTTTCAGTATATCAGGAGAAAAAGTTAGAAGGCGATACGTCGATTATGACGTATCGAGGTCATGTAGTGTCTAAAACTTTGGTGAGAGCAAGATTTTCACCTGCGGAGACGACCGGTCAAAGATATATTTATACAGGCTGTGGTTTTGGTAGAGTTGTGAGTAAGTAATTAAACTAATCTATAAATAAGTTTTTCTTCAAACGTCAGAAAAAAAAACAATATTTTATTATGAAAACTCGACTTTTCTGTCGTTCGTCAGCAGCATATTGTTCGGCCATCCGTTGTTGTCCCGCGAAAGGAATTTAAGGAATGCATAGAAAAACGGCCGTGTTTAAATTTTGAAAATTCGTAATACTAAACAATTATGAGAATTCGAATTAAATCTGTATTAGAACAATAAATCTTATTATAACATACTCGCATAATTTATCAACACATAAGAATAGCTAGATCTGCCAAAAATGCTCTTTTTCCCAATATCCGCATTATAATAGTTTATTTGCATCTATTTTATTTAGATCTGTTAGAGCTGGCGCTGGGAGGGAAAAATAAAACGTCCGTACTCTGTCAAACATCAGTAAAGCACTAACTATTTTGCCACCAGCCAGCACTTTTAAAACAAATCAGTAAACGTCATTAACAATATAGGTATGGTGGGTTGCTATGGACAATTCCATATTAAAAAATTAACAGCAAATGTTATATCTGGCCTCGTTAGCACATACAGATACATCAAACTACCTATAAGGTTTTGGTAAGGAACGTTGCATTTATTTTCATTTGAACTATCAATCTTTATGATATCAACATTAGGTTCCATTAGTGTTGATACAATCTTGCAACTTTCCATGCCAAAATTTTTTAACAACTGGTCAATATAAGGTTCCTGATCTAATAAAATAGCAATATTTTTAGAATCACTCGTTATCCTAACCCCCAAACATTGCCTGGTTTCACCCAGATCTTTAATATCAAACTCAGATTTTAATTTTACTTTTAAACAGTCTAAATTATCCTTCTCATTAGAAAATACAAAAAAAATCATTAACATATAAAGCGATTAGTGTTAATAAACCATTATTTTTCTTTATAAACAAACAAGGTTCATATTTTGAATGTTCATAACCTAAACAGATAAAACCTCTGTTACCTTCGCATTCCATGCTCTGCAAGACTGTTTTAATCCATAAACAGCCTTTTTCAGTTTGTATACTTTATTCTCCTGATTTTTACCTAAAAACCCTTCAGGTTGTTTCATATAAACAGCTTGATCAAGTATACCATTTAAAAAAGCGGTTTTAACATCAAGGTGAGTAATTCCTAAATCTAACCTTACTGATAATGCTATTGAAAGTCTTAAAGTAGATTGTCTTACCACAGGAGAGAACACATCACCATAGTCCACATTAGCTTTTTGAACACAGCCTTTAGCCACTAACCGAGCACGATATTTCACTTTACCAGTGTCATTGGTTTTTCTCTTAAAAATCCACTTACACAGAACCTCTGTTGCTCGTTCTGGTATTTGGTTAGTCGATTCCCAGGCGTTGTTAACCTCGAAACATTGGATTTCCTCAACCATGGTCTGTCTTCATAAATCAGCATCGCCTCTAGACATAGCCTCTACCACAGTCACTGGGTCATCACTAGTGCTAAACTCTTCCATGCAAGCATATGTGAGAAAGTCGTCAAGCTGCTTGGGTTTGTGTGTTCTATTGGTTCGTCGAACCTCCATGTCTTCCTGCAGGGACGGCTTCTTGAGGCCCTGGGCCTAGATGTAGGAGGAGACCCCCTTGCCTACAGCCCCACCCCCTGGGCCCGAGCCGCCCCACCTTGACATTACATGCGCCGCAGGCGAAAATTTCCGTACATTTCAAGGTCATTGTCAACACAATGTCAAGGTCATAACTTTTGCAGAACTTGAATTTTTTAGGAAACCCGGGCACACTTAATGTAAAACCAAAAGCATAAACTAATATTGGAATTGTTCTTTAAATAAATATTACAATTATTATTTTTTCCGTTAAAAGTTACTTACATCTGTCTCTGACCATGTTTTATCTCCTTCAAAAACTACACATGAATAAATAGCAAAAAGTCAAAGTAAATTGTGACATTCAAATTGCATTCTACGGCTTGGACGCCAATTAAATTTAAAGAATGTCCTGCGCATGGTACACTTGCGATCAAAAAAAAAACTCAGACGTTCAAGGTCATTTAAAAAATTGAAATGTCAAAAATTACGGTGGTGAACAAAGCTTAACATTTTGACGTAACAGTGACATCACAATACAGGGTACGTAAAATGGTGAAGAAAACCGTTAGTTTCCTAATTACAAAAAAAAATTGTAATAATTTACCTAAATTACAAAACATAAAGATGTTTATCTGTTTAAACAAAAATTTAACTACAAGTAGACCATATTTTATTTAATAAATATTTCAATGGCCAACCATCACAAATGAGTTAGAAATAGACAAAAATACAGTTCTTCTGGCCAAAAGGAAATTGCAATCAGGTGGTTCAATTAGAAGGAAGCAAGGTTCCGGACAAGCAGAATATTAGCTAAAAAAAACTTTAGTAACTAGTTGCTGCTTCATTTTGTTCAATCACTTCTCCTAAACGACTGGGCGACAAGTGACGCTGTGTAATCGGGAGAAATTTGTTCCTAGGCTTCAGTTATTTTTTCAATCAGGTCATCTGCATTTCTTGGTCGAAAATTGTTCGAATATTTTTTTTCGTAATAAAGCGTCAAACATTCTCTATGGGATTGAGATCGGGGCTCTTTGAGGGCCACGGCAGAACATCAATTTGGCTTTCTCGTAAAATTTTTTTAACTAACCTTAGCGTATTAATGAGACAGTTACCCTAAAAAAATTCAGACGGTAATTTTGTAACCAAATTAAAAATATAATATTTAATTTTACACGCTGAAATGTGAAATTTTCCTCAAATAAATTTGTCACCGATGGAATGACGTTCTCCAAGATATTTTTATACACATTAGCCGTTAGTCTATCTTGAACAATAAGACAAACTCCACGACCTGTTGAACTTATCCATGCCCAGACGTCTACAGAAAAGTACCCAGTTCTATTGTTAAGATTCACTGTAGCGCGCCGCTCTAGGACGGTAAACTCGCAAACGGCCATCATGGTAAGACTTAAAAGTTTTTTCGTCTGTAAAAGTTACATGTTGTCCTGTCCTAGATAATGTTGCACAAATTCCGGCCTAGCGGTTTTATTAACTGGTTAAAAAAAAATTGTTAGCTGCACAATAATTTCGCAGTTCCGTCTTCCTGATTCTGCGGCGCGCTGTGATAATGGAACCAGAAAATTGGGATTCATCTTTTGCTTTTATTGCAGTGTCAAATGGATTTTCTCCGAGAAAATTAACTAAGCGAGTATCATCTTCTTCAGTTGATATTCTGCTTCGTCCCGAACTTTGTTTCCGTTAATTGAACCGTCTCTTTGTAATTTCTTTTTGGCCAGAAGAACTCTATTTTTATCTATTCCTAATTCATTTGCGATGGTTCGTATTGCTTCACCATTCAATATTCTCGTAATCAAAATGACCTTATGATTTTCTGTAAGTCGAGGCATCGTATTTAAATTTTAAGAAATTATAATAATTACGGATGTCACTGTGACAGGTAACACTCAAGTGACACATTTCAAATTATCTGGTATAATTGTTATAAATAAAAAAAATTATGCCTAATTCACACTTCAATTTTATGAGATGACCTTGAGTGTCCTAGTTTTTTTTGATCGCCAGTGTACGTACATAGCATATTTATTTTTTTGTTTAAGTCGAGTTTGCAGTCCTGAATACTGACCTGACATATTCAACGCATTGTCGTATGACTGACCACGACAGTCATCTAGCAAAATTTTATTTTATTCTAAAAATGAAACGACAACATCTTCCCGATACTCTGCTGTATGACCATGAATATGAATAAATTGCAAAAATCGTTCAATGGGTACAGCATTTTTGACATATCGTAAAATAAATGTTAGTTGATCGGCATGTGTCACATCCGGTGTAGAATCAACAGAAACAGAATACTACTTGGATTTTTGTACTTCGGTGACGATAGTCGCCAAGACTTTCGATCCCATTAATTGAATGAATTCCTCACAAATTGTAGCTGATAAATACGAAGGGCTAACTTTTCCAGCATTACCATACTTCTTTATGTGCTGATCCAAAAATGGATCAAATTGACTAACCAATTCCAATGTTCCTAAATAATTTCCGTTTTTAACTGAACCTATATTTTCATTTTCTCCTCTAAAAGGAAGCCCTCTTGAAGCTAAACTTATTTTCTCGGAACTTTTAAGCAACCATAAGTTTCGTCTAGCAAAATCTATTTTTTATGGGAATCTGCATATAGCTTAATAAACGTTGTATTTAACTGCCAATAGATATTTTCCAACAAAAGTTTTCGTACGATATAAAGAACCTTAAGTACCCATGATTAAATATTATATTAAAATAGCATACTTTACAATATTTGTGACTATCTTTTTAATCAGGAATCCAACTAAAAATCAAATTCACTGGGCATACATTAGGTATATACACAAACAACAACTAGACGCCATATGCCATATTGTTTTCATCCCGCAGTGTTATTATTATGGGTGATTCAAGGGCTGCGTACTCTTAGGGAACGCGTAGTAGGTACTTTTAGGCGATCCTACCCTATGTAATGTATTTATTGATTAGGTACCTTAAAACAATGTACCTTCGCTTCTTTTGCTACACCTATGACCTACACAAATTACACATTTTTTTTTTTAATTAAGAACACTTTGTCCTTTTTGCAATTAAAACTAGGTACTAAATGTAAATTTAGCAAACGTAAACGCATCAAATGAAAGCAGTCCAGCTAGCTGAGCAGGTTTAATAGAACATGTGATAAATAAATAAATAAGGACGGCCAGCCGAGACAAAACACCAACACCTCTTTGTCGTTGACAATCTGCCGACGCCAACTATTTTTTTTTTAATTAACAGCCTAATTTGTGCCTCCTGGACCTATTAAATTGAACTAATAATAGATGAATAGAAATATTGTTTAATTAAACTTTTTCGCTACACGCTACTTTTTTTATAATTTTCTTTTCCATATTTTTTTTTAATGAGGGGTAGGCTTAGCGAGGCCCCTTTGGCGCCGGAGGCCCTGGGCCAGGGCCCAGCCGGCCCATGCCTTAAGACATCCCTGTCTTCCTGTATTCTTTGTAATTTAATGGAAAAATCCTCATCACTTGAATCTAGTGATTGAAAGTCCTCTGTATCTATGGAACTCTCATGCAATGATATTTCGGGCTCATCATTCTTAACCCCTACTGAATCTGATATTTCTTGTTGCTCATACATTGTCAGATTAAATTTGCTTAATGATACCTCCACCACTACATCCCTACTAACTGTGATAGCGCTTAATGTGATCACTGAAACCCACCAATATATTTTTTTTATTTCTTATCCCATTTTAGCCTTTTCTCTTTCGGGATCAATGTCAAGCCTTTACTGTCAAAGTTCGTATGCGACTAACATCAGGTTTCTCACCGTGTCACATTTCAAAAGGTGTTTTCTCAAGCCCTGAGACAGAAGATCGATTTCTTAAATAAACAGCAGTTGCTACAGCTCCTGTCCAGAAAGTCTTCTTTAATTTTGTATCATACAATAAACAGCGAGACTTCTCAACAATAGTGCGGTTCATTCGCTCACTCATACCATTTTCTTGAGGCGTGTATACATCTGTCTGCTGATGCAAAATTCCATGTTTCTTGTAGAACTCTCTGAATTGATTCCCATCAAATTCAGTGCCTTGATCACTACGGAAAATCTTTATTTTATTACCTTTATGATTTTCAGTGTTAAATTCTTTGAATTTTTCAAATATCTTGAGTCCCCTAGAGATGGGACTACATAAATCTCCATGGATAATCTCCAAAACATCACTTGCTCTACTTCCTTGATAATTGAAAGGCAACCTGGATTGCTTGCCCTCACAGCACACTTCACACAAATCAAAGTAACTTTTTAGTAATCTCCCTTTGCATTCGAGACCCTCAACTAGTCCATTTTTCATAACATTCAAGTCTTTGAAGTTTAATGACCAAACCTCCTGTGCCAAATATCTCCAGAAACAACTAATCCTGCAACTAGATTAACCTAAGGTTTCACAAAATCTAATTTGTACACATTGTTCTGCAAACTTGCGGTAGCTATTAGCTGATTTCTGCTATTGTAAATATCACATCCTTTTTCATTAAAATTCACCGATTTTAATTTTTTATCAGTTGACTGACAGACAATAGATTGGTCATTAACTTTGGTACATAAAGAACATCACATACCTTTACTGAATGCTTCTGATTCCCAATAACAGTCTCAATTTGTATATCACCTGCTCATTCCACAGATAGGTTATTGTCAATTATTATTATTGTTCAATAGAATGTTGTTGTGCACGTTTTCCAGCCATTCCTTCCTAGATGTCAGATGAACACTACACCCGGAACCTATGTACCAATCTGATCTGCTAAAGTCTCCTGTCAAAAACACTGCATTAAAAACATTTTGCGAATCACCTCGATTTTTTTTTGCTTTATTTATTCATAAAATTCCCCTTTTTGTTGCACTTAAAACAGATTATGTCACTTCTGCTTTTATTTACGTTCCTTCGGTTATCATTCTGGTTTGTTTTGCCATTACCATGGTTACCAAACTTGTTAACTTTCGTCGCGAACGCGGCACCTGTTTTACTTTCTGCAGCGCCCCCTAAATGCATGTCGAGTAACCTCGATTTTATGGAGTCGGCTGTGACGTCAATTCCGACATGTTCAATTGCTATCACCATTGGTTCAAATTCGTCTGTTAAACCTGCAAGCATCAAGCTTCCTATTAACTACTGACCCAATTTGAAACCACTTCTTTCTAGCTTCTGAGATGTGTCTATAACTTGGTTGATATACTGCTCCATAGTCTCACAATTCTCTAGTCTTAAGGAAATCAATTTACGAAGCAGAATAATTTTTCGGGCAAATCCAGAGTCTTCATGAAGTCTTTTCAACTTATCCCAGACTTCTTTGGCTGAACTGGTGTCTTTTACGTGAATAAAGAGCGATGGATCCAATGTTAGAATTAACTTCGCTTTGGCTTTGCTCACTAAAACTGTATCCGTTTCCGAACCGTCGATACACTTCGGCAAACCTTCTAAAACGAACACGTTTTCCACTGCGGTCCATCAACTTCGGAACACTGTTGAGATAATTTGAGTACCTATTTATATCCTTGCCACAAGAAAACTCGAATTAACTATTAACTAATTATTCGAAAAACAAATAACCAGCCCAGGGCCCATAACCTGTTTGAGCTGGGAGGGAAAAATAAAAAGTCCGTACTCTGTCAAACATCAATAAAGCACTAACTATAATTTGCCACCAGCCAGCACTTTTAAAACAAATCAGTAAACGTCATTAACAATGTATGTATAGTGGGTTGCCTATGGACAATTTCCATATTTAATAATTATTTGGGATACATATACTAACAAGATCCGACAACTCTTTAACCGAGGGATAGCTCCTAGTCCGGCATAGAAACAGGGATGCAATTCTGCAACTTTTCGTTAACAAAACGACGGAAACCGAGGTTTAAATTAAGTAATTTCTTAAAACTTCACTATAGCTTTGACACAGTATTACATTTTGTTCATTTGATAGTCTGAACAGCGATACAAGGAAAGAAACTATAAATTTAAATGCTTTCATTTGTAGAATTCTGCTTCTGGAAATGTCTGGCTGGTATTTCGCATTTTTAAAGTTTTTAATAGGGTGTGGTCTCGTTTTCGCTCCCTTGCTCTTCATACGGAAAAGTGCAAATACCGGCTGGACGCACACAATACTTATTACTGCTGCTTAAAAGTTATGGTAACTTCATTGTTGTTACATGCATTTCATGTAATGTCAATTTGCTCTATGATTTATTTTTATATTTAATGTCCTATTCGCGTTTGCAGAAAACGTAGCATCTATTACCTTTCGTTGTTCGTCTAAAGTTCCTTTATGGCGTAGTGGAGGCTCGTCCTTCTGCTTCTAACCAAAAAATATACGATTAGTTATGCATGATTGCAATGTTGCAATCTAAACTTAAGCCGCTATGTTTATCGAGGACACATGTGGCAAGCAACACCACCAGAGATTCAGTCCATATGGACTGGATATCATAGAATCCATTATTCAACAAAGCTTTTCTTATTTCAGTCTTAAAACGGGCTTCTGGCAGTTTATTATAAAAATTTAGGGCTATAGTTGTTTCACAGAAATTTTTGGATTTCTACAAACTGTGATAATCTATTCCAATAACGTCGCTGTCTCATTGGATAACGATCATACTTACTATATTGAGTAGTGTTTCTGTGATAGTAAATAATGCACTCTTAAGCATATTTGCAACGTATAAGCATTATCTGTAGGGCAGGTCTATGTAAGTCTGGCTTAAGTCATCCCCACATTCAAACTCGCCAGTACTCTATTTTAAAATATTTAGGATACATATGTCGAGTTACCTTAAGTCAGTATGATATAGGAAGTACTGGGAGATATAATCGAAACTCTGTTGAAATTTTTTAACAGATCGTTGCTTTTTGCTAGATTCCCGACCAAATGGTCAATCATACAGCCTCCAATTTCCCTTGCTGAACGTAGGCCTCTCGCATGTTTGTCCATAGAGACCGGTTTTATGCCATTTGTATCCAATTTATTGCTATTCTCTTTATGTCATCGATTCATCTTGTTGTCGATCAGTCGTCGTTTGTTTCGCTGCATTTGGCATATCTGTGAAAACCTGATGTTGATTGCAATAATGTTTAGGATGCATGTGGGGTACAATGAGTACTATTGCTTTTGGTAAGAGTGTTGCGAAAAAATGTCAGGCCTATTGTCTGTTTTATAGAAGCAAAATTATTTTGCTCCCTTTACTCATTAACCTAAGGCCTATGAATACCTTTGTGGAGGAAATAAAAATAAATAAAAATAAGTGCCTAAGAGGAAAATTCCCACTACTGATAGTAATATAGAACAGTCATCATTCATATTGTTATATCATTTGTATATATATTCTACTTGTCTCTGAATGTACTGTATCTTAGAAAGTAGAACTAATATAAAAAATCTGAACACACTTTTTGTGAGAAGTTTGACTATTTTAAGAGAGGTTTTTAATTTGCTGACCAGTGTTATCTGCATGTGAAAATTTAAGTTTCAATATTTTAATACGGTATTATTATTTTCAGTATATGATTCCTTAACTGGTAAAATTGTTAAACAAAAAAAAGGGCACATGGCATGTGTAAGGGACGTCTCGTGGCATCCTACTAGAAACGAAATTTTAAGTTCTTCGGTAAGTATGCGTTACATCGGCTATCTATAAGTAGGTATTAGATGCGTTTTTGTTGTAAATGCAACCACATTCTACTAGGTAGTATTGTTTTATTGAGCATTGCAATCATTCATCTCCATGCACTCAACACAATACTCATAATTATTTTTATTATATATTATTTTATGCATTAACTCTTCAGAAAAAAGTTGCTCTGCAAACTGGATCTTTATAGCAACAATTACCTTCTTGTTTCACGTAATACTATTAATCTGTTCAAATCAAATTTATTTGTGTTAAAATAATTCATAGTGCTTACATATATTATGAAGACTAGAAAATATATACACGTCAAGAGATCTGTGAATACTGACAATTTAAAATTAGAGCATTAGAAACCATGAGAATCTTATATTTGTTAGGTCA
>MU185629.1:16443-31846 GCA_016904865.1 Pissodes strobi | reverse complement strand
ATATATAAGATGGAAAGGTGCCCACTATCCCCATCAGCCAAAAACTTCAAAAGCCACCATTGTATATTTGTTAGTATTATTTTCGGAGATTAAATAATTTTAGTTCCTCTAATTAAATCTTTTTAGTTTGGTGTAACGATTGATATATTTCTGGCAGCATGGCCCTGACACTAGGATAGTGTGCTGAGATTGATAATTTTTTCTCAAGAAAAAAAACGGTAAACTATGTTTTTTTTTAGATAATACTCAAACTAGGATTCTACGATTCAATTAATTTTGAATTCTTGCTATATTTCGAGGTTCATTAGTTCAAGTGGGGGTTTTAACAAGTTTAAATTAATCATTTCATCTTTACTCATTTTAAAACATATTTTGGTGTTTGTTTTTATACAGGGTGGTGCAACAAAGTACACATCAAAATGTTTTTCTAAATATTTCAACTGGATGTGATCAAGCAGATGTCTATAAAAGTATGGCAGATGAAAGTGTTGTTCCATAAGTTTGGAAGATCCTATGAATTCTAAGTACGGCAGATTTCAAATCACAAGTATTTGGTAACGGAACTCTAGATTTATCTTCGAACTTCCATGCATAATTTCTTAGAGTACACTTTCGTAAGAAAGTAAATGTACTAAATGAATATTTTTAAGATTCTGCGAAAAGTCAAATAATTTCATATCAAAATTATCTATTTGATCTGTAAATCTACTACTTAATATTAAATCAAACATTGTTTATTGATTAGTAGAGCCACATTCAATATTTTCAATCATCAAACGCAAAGAAAAGCTATGAATATAAAAACAATGTTAATTATTTGTGTCAGTCTTCATTTAAATAGTACTATTATTTTGTAATAATGTATTATTATATAATAATTGTATGTGTGATATGCTGTAGTTTTCGGGATATCCTGATTAAAAGTTCTCGTGGACAGAAGCAAAATATAAAGGCCTAAGGTTTGGATTTTTGATGTTCGCCAGTACCATTCATTATTAATTAATTAAAACAGCTGTGGTGGGGTTTAGGTCATAGAATATTGTATATGAGTAATATTCTAATAAAACGTCAATTGATTGAAAGCAACGAAATTAAATTTATTTGACAAAGGGAACAAACGATTAGATTTCCCTACATTTTCAGCATGTTAAAGTTTTAGCCCAGTAATAATGAGTTAATAGTATTTTACCTTTATAAGGTATTTTATTACATTTTTATCTGCTTGCATGATAGTAATCAACAATTACTTGAAGAAAAATCTAAACTTATTCAAAAAGGTATTTCCAAAACACAGAAATATACACGGTGTCCCATATAAGAATGCACAGTACAGGGATCTCACAAACCAGAAGAGCTACAAAGATAATTAAATTAGAGAAAAGGTGTCCCTTGCCGAACCCTATAACGTCATGCTTGGAAATCTAAAAAAATCCGATTACTTCCGAAGATATTTGAGAAAACCCGAATTTTCTCGATTTCGCTTTTATTTTTTTCTGACTTTATTTGAAAAGATATGACAATGCAAATTTTACATTGCCCTTGCCACTTTTCCTGCTCTTCAAATTGATGTTATTACATTTTCAAACTGACGTTTGATCTCTTAGAAACCATCATCAACTTTGTTTTTTTAAATAGTCGAAAAAATTTCTTTTATTCGTAAAAAACTCTAATTTCAATCCTATATCCAACAACATATCGCTCTTTACATTTATCCGACGTTTCGGATAAAAAAAACCATCATCAATGCTATTTTATGATGATTACGAAGGAACGCAACGTCGGATTAAAAATCTAATTACGTCATCATGTAGAGGAGGCAAAATGACAGGAATGTGAATTTTATTTTGATCAATTTTCATTATTAAAGCCTGAAAAAAATCAATAATTGCAATCTACGAATTCTTGAAATTTAAAACATAATTAATTTTTTCCAGATTTTAATAAAGATGATAGATCACAATAAAATTCACGTTCCAATTTTTGTCCTCTACCTAATGACGAAGTTAGATTTTTGATCCCACGTTTCGTTCCTTCTTAATCATCATCAAATAACATTGATGATGGTTTTTTTTTCATCCGAAACGTCGGATAAATGTAAGAATCGATATGTCCTTGGATTTAGGATTGAAATTAGAGCTTTTTAGTACAAAACAAATTTTCTCGACTATTTGAAAAAACAAAGTTGATGATGGATGCTAAGAAACGAAACGTCAGATTGAAAATCTAATAACATCAACTTGAAGAGCAGGAAAAGTAGCAATGGGAATGTGAAATTTGCATTGTCATATCTTTTCAAATAAAGTCAGCAAAAAATAAAAACGAAATCGGGAAAATTCGTTTTTTCCCAAATATCTTCGGAAATAATCGGATTTTTTTAGATTTGAAAACATCACGTCGCAGGACAACTTTTCTCTAATTTAATCATCTTTGTATCTCTTCTAATTTGCGAGATCCCTGTAGTGTGCATTCTTATATGGGACACAGTGTATGTCATAAAATAAGCTGCAGAGTAATATTTTAAAGGAATAATATTAATACATTTCCAAGAAAGTCTTGTTGATCGCATTTTTAGTCATAATTTGAACTTTTAACCACGATATTTTATTCTATTGGCTTCTTGCTCATGTTTTTGTGGTAAATATTTTTCTTTTACAATTTTTTAAATCTTATGTTTAATATATACATTATTCAGAACCTGAAATATGCAGTAAACGTTGAAGTAAATACTAAGTTTAAGTCTTTGGGAGATTTTGTCTGTGGATCAACTTGTCGTTAAATTAGTGTTATAAATTAGTTCTAAACTGCCATTTTTGATATTGCAAGATGATGAATAACATTGATTTTGTGCTTTTTAATGATTTTATAAAATTTTTATAATTGTGACAAATTCGATATTCGTTCCTCTTTCATGGTATTGCGAGTGTAATTTTAAATTCATGTAAGGCAAGAGAAGTGTCGTCCATTTGATATAGATGTGGGCGATAGAGACAATATTAAAGACAAAAGTTTATTTATTTCGGGAACAGTGTTTTGCAATAAATTATTAGAAATAAGTTCATATTTTTAAATAAGTTTCTCCAGTTTCATTTTATATATGAAAAAATAAATAGCTTTGTAGCAAATTACCTAACAAATATTTAGGCTAATTGCTAGCACAACATCGTATACTTTTATAGGTGACTTTGATTTCAGTCATATCGGCTGAATATTTGAAATATTGTAATATGTTATTCTTAGAAAAATTTTCGGATTGGGATATTTTTGGCGCTACAGCCCCCTAGAGAGGGCGGGATAAGATCATTTTAATTACTCTGTATCAGCAATAGTTTCGCGACCATGCTTTAGTGAATCATCATACCTAAGACCGTCAGTTGCGCATTATCAAAGACTGCCTATGATTTTGTGCTTAAGTTTGGGAAAGAATGAGGGATATTAGATATGGAGAAAAGTGGAGGGGGGGTCTGGAGAAGTTGAAATGCCGAATGCTCAGAATATAACGCCGAATATTTTTTCCGTTGGTATTCTTAACCTACACAATGTGATACACGTTATTTCTAAAAAAAAAAAATATTTTAAAATCATAAATTCAAACAACCAATAGATAAACAACAATATATCTTCGTAGACATACGTAGCAAACTATGATTTAAGACCACCGTGAAAATAACGTTTCTAACGGAATATTTTCTAAAATATCCTTTTTATTTTCTTCATTAAAAATGACTATAGTCATGAATCGCTCATTGTTGTCCTCAGAAAATATTTAGTAAATATCTTTCATTGGAAGACACCCTAACTGGAATTAGTTGAACTAAAGTACAAAATTTATAACATAATGGTAAAATGTCTTTGACTTTGTAAGTCTTCTCAAAAACTGCATTTAAAATTGAGAAATCTTGATAATGATCGATAAATATTTCCAATTCAGCCTGAAGGGCTTCTAGACCTATGTGATATTCTGCTGGAAATAAGTTTCTTGCCGCTTCTATAAGTTTAAGGCTGCAGTTTTCGCGGCTTAGAAGGAATGTAAAAAATTTGTAAAATGGCTGTACGATCTTTATCTTTTTTTTTTTAATTTTCTTTCATTGGGTTAATAAGACTATCTAGAACAACTTTAAATTGTGAGATATGAAATGAATTGAGTGTAAAGGTCACTTCTGAATCTCTATTTGTATAGAATTTTTTAGGAGCTATTCTCCTTCTATGATTTTTTCAAAATCAGCTTCACCATCAACTCCTTTTTTTACCAAATGCAAGAGCCAAATTACCAAATTGCAATAGCGCCACCATGCCATCGCGATGGTTATTGATGGTATTTAGTGAAATAATGGTTGACTCAATTAACAGTATGGCTGTAATAATATTAAGCTGCTTAGGTTCTAGACGTTACTATATTTTTTACGAACATGACTGCAATAATTATATCAGAAGTAAGGATTTTTTTGACCATGCTAAAGGCTTGGTTTCTTGTTTTGATGTCAAAATTATTTTGATCAGTAGTTATCTCATTAAGTACATCTATAATTACCTCAAACGACGTCCACACTGATTTTATAGACTCAGAGCGCGTGCAGTCCATCGAGTTTTCGATAAATCTTTAACCCGTAGAAAAATTTCTATTTCTTTTTTTATTTTTAATGATGTTATGATAACGCTTTATATTATATAATTATAAATTGTTTGTAAAACACTAATAAATGAGAAACAATAAAGTCATACATGCCAAATTACCGAATGCTGAAACTGACGAACGGTGACCGATTTACCGAATCAATAACACTATATCCGGCCCTGGGGACAACAGGTACTCGTTTTATCGAATGACTAGAATTTTGTATTTTTTTTTTGTAAAGTGCAGAAATTCGTTTACGGACCCTCTTTTCTCCTGAAAAGGGAACAAGGAATTCCCACTAAAACTCCATCAGTGCAAGGGCTCCGCTACACTGCCTTACTGGATCTAGTTACGGGCATTGCGCCGGTTTAACTCGAGTATCTTGATGTATAGCACTCTCATTGCTCATTGGTTTGAGCGCTTCTTGGCAGTTTATGGTAGCTACTTTAGTAGTTCTCCTTAGTTTCGAAGCTAGCCTGGAGTGGCTATTCTAGCACTGCTTGGACCGTTATTGCGAGCGTGGTGGAGGCCCTTCTTCTCGAAGCATCCTTTCGTCTGTTGTAATAGGTCCTAGGACGAAACCCCTCTACTACTAAGGCGTATGCAGTAATTTGCCTCAGTTCTTTACAGGGGTGAATATTGAGATGTAATAAAAATGTTGCTTTCTTGAAAATATATTTTTTAAAAGGTATCCATTTTAAATCTCTCTGTATGTCTGTATTTGTCATAAATAGCTTTTCTTAGCGCACTATTTTCTACTACAATTAACTTTTCATACTAGATTTACATATGTGTCCCCAATCTGAGAACCCATACGCCAGGTGGGTTCTAGCAACAGCCTGAATAATATTCCTCTTTGTTCTTATGTTCATTTTACTGTTCCTTCTTAAGATTGGGTAAAGCTGGGAAAGGGCCGATCTTGTCTTGTTTGTTATTCGGGTAATATGATTTCTCCAGGTTAATTACCCATATACATATTTAGGTATTTAATTCCATCAGTCCATGGGATTTCCTTATCATTGGTAATAATATTATCTATTCAAATTACGTTTCTGAACAACAGTATTGCCTGAGTTTTGCTAGGATTGATCTTATTTCGTTAGTTGAAAGGCATGTAGCTATGGTGTCCATACTGTTTTGGAGTTTTCCGCTCATTATGTCCAAATTTCTACCTCGCACCAAAAAAGCCTTATCGGCAAATGCTGTCATAGCATCCGTAATATACTCGGTTATTCTTAGGCCTCGTTGTTCTGCCGAATGGCCAGCTTTAAAGCCAAATTGAAATTCCTCCAAAATTCGAGTAAGTCTTCCTCGGATAGTTTTTTCTATTAGCTTGCTTATTGATGGTAATAAACTTATCGGCCTATAGTTGTTAGGGAAAATAGGATCTTTCCCCACTTTTCTCAGTACCATGATACTGGAGTTTTTCCATACACTCGGAAAATGGTCAAATTTCATAATTGTATTCGCCAAGGCTGTCAAGGCTCTTTTAGCTCATTGATTATCTTATTTTTAACTCCGTACATGCCTGGCGCCTTCTTTGTCCTGGAATGTTTTGCGATTTTCCTCGTTTCAGCTGAGGTAATATAGTCAATAATTGTCTGAGTGATGACAGTTAGTTGCATTCGATCTATTAATCTTGCTATGTTTTCTTCCATTGGCTGGTCATCATCCTCAATTTGATTAACTGTAAAAACATTTTCCAACGTATCAGCAAGGGCTCCAGCCTTTTCCTCTTCAGAATAAAACATTCCATTCATTTTTGGATGCATCAAGCTGTGCTGTTTAATGTGCCCAAAACTTCAATCTTGTCCTGCCATATCTTCGAGTATGGTTGTTTGCTTCCAATTTTGCCTCTAGAGCTTTCAGTCTCGAATATTGTCTTAGCAGTCTGTATTTTCTCAAATATTCGTCTGGGAGAAGGATTCTAATTGAGCCCTCCCATTTATGGCTGACTGAATTGTTATGCTTGAAATATAAAAAGTATAGTTGCGTTCTTTATGTTTTCAGTACTACTGATTCTAAGAACTGAAAAAGTGTCCTTGATGGATCAATCAATAATCAACTGCATTCAAAGTTGACCCAATTCTTGTCGTTTTCTCCATGAGAATGTTGTTTGGACCATTTCCTGATGTCAGCAGTATCGGGTTGTGGCCTGACAACCTTCATTTCAAAATCATAGCGGATATTTTTCATAATAATCACATCTAACACTTGAGGAGTTTCATTAGTACTTGGTAAGCTGGCCGATCCGGTCCTATAACATAAGCACCCAGTTTTTCAGTACAATTAGCTCCATTACGACACTGGGCAGTACTCTTCCACTTTGGGATTTGTAGATCAAACCCCCAATAAGAACCCTCGGGTGGTTATCTTGAAGAAGTCTCGACATCGTGTCCTCTTCAACTAATGTTGCTGACTTTTTATAGATTGATGTTGTCCTGATGGATGGTGAGTGACATCTGTATATGCGAGTATAGCTAGGCCGCCCTGTTGGTGGGTTGGGCCCTTCCAATCTATATATTACATAATCCTGGAAGGACATACATACTCCGTCCGCCAGCTTAGTCTCCTGTAGAGCTAACATATGGGGATGATATCCTTCCAGAAAGATGTTAATCTTTTATGATTCTAAGAGGCTATGGTGAAGGTATTAATCACTATTGGCTAGACCAACTATCACGCTCTGCAGAATTGACAGGAGCATTTTTCTATTAGATCTTGCTGTGTTTATTTTATCCTACGTTTCACTTATTATTTGGCCTGTTGTCTTCTCTGACTGCTTATTCCCATTTGTTAGGAGTTTACATCCTCGTTAACTGGCTGGATCGCTCTTATTACCGCACTTGACACAAGTAGCGTTCCTATCTTCTTCTTTTGCAGGTTAGAGTGAGTGTGCCCATAGGGTTGAGACCTAAAGCATTGGCAGGATGCTTTTGGTTTCATCGTGCTTTCAATTTTTACTACCATGTCAAGCCACTGTGACAGATCGTAAATAATATGACTAGTAGTTTTGACCATAAATAAAGGTAGTGGAAGTTTGGTCTTCATAAAAGTCACACGACTTACTTCTATGTTCTTGTATATCTTGTTTCCTAATTCGTGCATTATCGATTCGATAGGTGTATCCTTATCCAGCCCCCGAAGCATATATGTCTAGTTTGTAAGTATGGTAGAGTTTCTCTATCGTATTCAAATATTTAGTCATTTTCCTATGAACATCTGAATCTTTCAGGAATAATTTTTGTATCCTTGCCCACTTTTTTAGCATAGTCAAATTCAATGTTGCTTTTGATTAGATCCTCTCTGAATGTTAGCCAGTTTGCGCTACCTTGCACACCTACTGGGGGGATGTGCTTAACTTTGTCTGCAAATATTGCTGTGTCCATTTGAACAAGCTCTCCTTAGTTCTTTTTGGCATTAAATTTAGATCATTCCTTGGATTTACTAACGACTTTGTTAGATTGCGTCTGGTCCTGGTTATCTACTTTGGTGCTAAGCGTTTCCACCGTTGCGTTGTTTGTAGTTCCTCAACCAGGCTAGTTAATGTACTGATCTGCAATATTACATTATCAACCTCACTTTTTGTATTATTCATCTCAAGATCAACTTCTAGCTTGGAGGTAGCGTCCTCTAGTTTGGAGTTTAGGTATTTAATCTTGACATCTTTAGTAGCTTCATTTTGCAAAACACGGGGCGGAACTTCCTCTTGGGTTTAACTGTTTCCCACTGCATATTATCTGATTCACGAACCGATTTTAAGAAGAACTCAATACGTGAGTGTAGGCAGACAATAATGAACATGGAACTTCAAGTCGACTTGTGTGCCTGTTATATCAGCGCGAGATCCCTTAGCAGACCCCTCGAGCTTAATTTCTGCTAGCACACTTTTGATGCTTGATATACGTAGTTCTTCTGCTGACAGTTTTCAAAATTTTGAAATATGTATAGGATTTTAAGCAGAATTAAAGCACTTCTTGTTGAACTATCGTGTATTAGGTACACTATTTTTAAACATGCAGCCTTTTTAAAATATATTTTCTGATATAAGTGGTAGAGACGTAATCGAACAATAAATAGTGCGGGAGATGTCAGATCTCCCGCACTATTTATTGTTCGCAACGTCTGAGAACACTTCACTGCTACTGTCTTATTGTATGAAGGCGAATAACGTCTGCTATTTTCAACATCTAATAAACGTAAGACGTTGTGCCAACCAATTAATTTAGTTAATTTAACATATAAACTAGTAGCTCAAATTTGATGAGGGAAGCGTCACTTAACAGATGCTTTTTAAAATAATGTATCACAACACATTCTTCGCTATTTGAAAAAGATAAGGTTTAAAGCCACACCCGCTTGAGTATTGAAAATTACACTTATCTAAAAAGCCGTAATCCTTGCTGGATACATTATTACACTACTACTTTGACCATAACCAAAATTTCAAAACAAAAATCTTTTTCGTTCTCCAGAAACGATTAATAAGTCCATCGAATTTGAAAAACCTTGTATTTTAGATTCATTTCGGCACAGGTTGCCTTTTTGTCCCACCTGATATTTAAGAAATTACATTTAAATTGATTAAATTTGAGAATCATCTTCGAATAACAAAAAACGTTTGCACCATCCTGTAATGCTAGATTTGGGTTGCTCTTCTTGAAAGTATTTAAATCCGCTTGATAAATTGAAATACATTTTACATTTTGAATCGCCTACGGATTTAAATACTTTTACAAATTATTTATCGAAATATTTTATAGCGAATGCTATAATATATTTAACGAGCGTATACTGTAGGTCATAATAAACGAGGATGATTATGTATATAGCACGAGCCGCTTGCGGAGAGTGTTATAATCATCAGAATGTATTATGGTTACGTATGGATACGTAAGTCAAATACTATCCTTTATCTACAACCATCCGTAAACACAAATTATTTAACTTGAAAGTGAAATTTTAACATTTAGGTCACCACATATTTACCTATGTTGATATTTTTCGTTTTCATAGTTGTGTTCTCGGATTGTCTATTACGAATTCATAATTACATTTGTTGTGTTGTATGAGTGAGTCATAATTGGATTTGTTGTATTATGCATAGCATAATGCTCTTACTATCATAAGTATTATGCGTCTATTAATTGATGGTTTTAGATAAAAATGATAAATACTTTACAACTGTATCACTTAGGTGTACTCCTTCACCTTGTCTTGATCGTAACACCCACTTATAAATACATTTTATATATTCACTTAATTCATACAATTGCAAATTTATATCGCGCTTTTTCTAGATAATTTTGCCTGAAAATGTTTTTTTCTGTTATCTTTTGGATTTACCCTAAATGAAAAATATAATTCACTTTATCGTCGCGTCGTATCGTAATCATATAGTACTTACATAATGTTGATATGTAGGTAAAGGTACTATAGTGAGAAATCCGTGCATGTTGTAACATTATTCTTACTGGATAGGTTCGTAATAATGCAGTTTTACTTAATATATGTTACTTGCGCAGTTTGAATCCGTATGAGACCTTCAATGCAATTTATTACGCATAGGGCAGCAAAGGCCTTACTGATTTGTACAGGGTTTTCCCGTATATTTCGCCACCCATCTATAAATGATACACAAAAATAGTAAATACATATTTCATATTTTTTCTCAAATAGTCTAATTTTGTTGTCAGGAAAATTCAAAAAATGTATTTGTCAAAATTTGACAAGAGGTAGTTTTTTTTTTAAATATAACACCCTGTTTATTATGAAGTATTCGGAAAGATCTATTTCCCTGATTTCAAATATCTATGCTGCTATTATGTTTTTTTTCGGCCGTTTTAAAAATATTTTACTTTAAAAATTGAAAGCAAAATATAGTGAATGTTTTATTCATTGACGAGGTACCTATTAATTTATTATACATTTGTGAATATTTCTCCTAAATTTACTGGGAATGGCTTTTTGAATATAATGTGAATAATCCCGTATTCTCTCCTCTAAAATTACATTTCTTGTCATATCGTTGCTCTGTTAGGTTTCCATTAAAAATACAGGACCAGGACATATAATTTTATTATATAAAAGCCACAGCGCAGGCACACACGTACAGATTACCGTTCTTGAATTTTAACCTTTTGGATAACATGAGGATTTGTAGCGACCCATTCATTTCATCATCAAGGACGCCTCGTCGGCAAAAATAGTTTTAGATAAAAACAGTTCTTCTGCCTCAATCCGTGTACACAAATTGTAGCCTTTGAATCTATGCTGTCTTCCTTGCTTAAATCCTGAATGGCATGAACTTGTAAGCCTTATGTTTATATTTTTCTAAAACTTCTTTTATTTTATGCCATAATTTATTAAAAAACTTTAAGGCGTCTGAAATAGATTGTGCAGAATCTTCTAAATGAAAAAATACTAGCTATGATCATACATACACAAAAATGTGTGACAAAATACCTTCAAAATATGGAAGTCATCCTTCCATTTTTTGAATATTTTCCTTTGTATTCGCTATTTGACATATGCTATTGTTTTTCACGAGTTGATGTCTGAAAATTTTCTGCGATATTCGGTTTTTCTGCGATATTCGGTGCGAGCTCTAGTCACATCCATATCCAATTTTTCTACCTTAGAGTAACCCATTTGGACAATAATTGCGATAACCTACTGGTTAATGTTGCATTCATTATTACAAATTTGACATCCTTTAATTTTTAGATGGTCAAATAAAACATAAAAAATATACTTATATTTGAAATCTGGAAAAAAAAACTTTCCGAATACCTAACAATATATAGGATATTTCATAAAAAAACGGCCTGTCAAATTTTGAAATTAACCACATTTTTTTGAATTTGGTAAAAAATCACTTTGAGAAATAATATATCTTTGCAATTACTATTTTGTTTGTTTGTTCTCCACCTGTAGGTGGCTGGCAAAATATGCGGGATAATTTTAGATAAATGAAAGAAAATTCTATATTCTTAAGGGGAAAACCCTATACAGTATATCGCCCGGTTTTATGGAAATACTTATTATTGCCATTTTATCTTTTCTTTTTTTTTTCTTGTTTTATTGTTGTCCACTAAATTTTCCTTGTATTTGATATTTATAGTTCCCATGTATTATATTCTAATTATTTTATTGAATAATAAAGACATTTTGTTACATAAAATCGAAATTGTTGATTATTATTCTTGCAGTGTTTTATACACTACAGCTACTATACAGTCCAGGATTTCCAAATAATTATAACTTAATCAGTTTTCTCAGCAATATCGATAATATACATGCAAAAGTTTGGTTTTACTCTGACTGCCATATTTTAGCTGTAGTATTTATTAATTAGGTAAGGTAAAAGATCGCAAAGCAGAGGTGGATTTGGAGGTGAAAGAAGGAAGGTAGAAATGTGCAACATCTCATTTTGCTTGTAATAGCAAATATTTATATTTAGTAACATTCCCGATCGTATAGCAGCTCGTTTTATGAGTCTTACCCAGAGCAAGCGCTTTTCGCTTTTGAAACATAAGATTTTTCAGGTACAGGGTCAAATTTAAATATTCCGTTTTAGACGCCCCTCGTGTTTGGGTAACTTAAACACTTATTGAAAGTGATCAGTCACGAAGTAGGATTTTTTCTGTATGCAATGGTTTCTGAAATATTTACTAAAATTGCGTTTTTTAATGGAACACCGTGTGTATTTTTATTCTTCTCTGCCTTAGCTTTTTAAAAATATGTGATAGTCCTTGGTATTTTTGAAATTGAGCGTCAATAATCAAATTTTTTCTATATGTAATAGGGCCAATTGTTTATTACTAAACCCCAGCAAACAAAAAACATATCTAGCATACGAAACCACTGTTAAAACGTTCTGCCTAGGGGGTGCAGGACGCCGAGCGCCAAACTCGAAGAGGAGACCAACCCGTTATATAGTAACAAAAACAAGGTCTATTTCTTGAAAAAATAAATATAATAAATATCTTGTTGCAAAAAAAAAACATAACGGTTGATACAGCAAGTAGGCACATTTAAGGGTTACTTGAGGAAATAAAAAAAAATCGAAATTATGGTTTTGAAAAAGCCGAGAAATTTGCCTGAGGAATATCTGGAAGTTCGAAAACGGAAATTTAAAAAAATGCCTGGATAGCTTAGTTCGGACTCAAGTAAACACCATATTATGTAAACCTGAGGCGAATACACCAATCTGAATGAAATTTCAGATTTTGATTTTCTAGATGGGGCATCGTTGTCCAAAATAGATATTAGTACGTTAAACACACATATTAAGGATTTTTGCTTTAAGTATCCCAACGATTTGAATCTAGTTGAATTTGTCCACATTTCAAACCAAAGAACATTTTGATTTGGAAAAGCTCTCGATATTTGAAATATACCAAAACTTAATATTATATATCAAACAGGCGCGGCTTCTCAATAAGGTCATTTGGTCAATGACCCACCAAATTTTAATTTAATATATTTTTTTATTATCAGCTGATAATTATTTTCTAAAAAGTGTGGATGCATTTTCATGCGAAAACTCCCCAATTTGTTCCGTTGATGCTAGATGCACGGCCGTATTTTAAGTTCACCTTATGGCTTTTTACGGCAATTAGGGAACCGAAACTAAGACGTAGAGCGTAGATACGCGCTTTCTAGGGAGTTAAAAAGAGGCATATAATTGGCGAAATTGTCGACGGCCGGCCAATGATAGCGCTTTTGGCGCTCGCAGGTCTGCATGCTGCTTGATCTTTATGAAAACACACTCGAACCGCTCGGAGGAATAAAATATTAGATTGCAAGACATTTGGGTTACGGGTTAGACAAAGAAAAACTAATATTAATTGGCTGATATTGATATACGAATTGCGCTTGCAAAAACTTATAGGAAATTTAGTTGTTACGTTGAAGTCATGAGTCAAGTAGAGATTTTATGTACTATTCCAATGAGAACAGTTGAAAGTGAACCCTAAAAAGAATTAAACCTTTTTTAAGAAATACAATGGGGAATGGGGGAGTCAAGGTTGAGTACTTTAGCAATGTTAAGTATTGAAAAACCTTTAATTTAAACGAGCTAGTGATTGATCATTTCACCAAACAGATGGATAAAAGAATCCATTTGATTTATAAACACATAACTACATAAGAGTTGTGAGACTTATCTTTGGAACATTATGAAGTATTATAGTTTTATTTATAATTATTTATAGCTTGTTCAGAGCAGGTACCTACAAAGATTCATAATAAAGAAAAAAACATTTTGGGTGTCGCACCCCGAAAAGTTTTCGACTTCTGCGCTATCTGGCATGCGCTTCTGTCCACCTAGATTTGACCCACTTGCCAATAAACTCACGAGCCGCGACTGATACCAAAACTTAATAATTAAATTCGACTTACTTTACATTTTTATAAATAATTTGTAGTTTTAAAAATAAAGTTACAAATATAAAAATTGGCAATATCGCCATTAAACGCAAAATCCTACATTAAATTTTACGCCTGTGTGCAAAATTTCGCGTCTCTAGCCAGTGGCGTAACTAAATTAATTTTTTTGGCCCCAACGTAAAATACATAACGAGGTCCCCCTTTCAGTCACAAATCACAAATACTAAATAAAAATAAAACAACTAGCTTTATTTTTTTATTTATTTTACATACTTATAATTTATCAAAATATTTCTTTTTATCAAAAGATAAGATAGCAAAACTTTAAAATATCTTTAAATTTTAATCAAGTAGTAGTTATTAACGAACTTGTAAATATTAATACAATTTCCCGAGTTTAAAGCAAAACTCAACTTGAGCTCATTAAACTCAGAAACGATTTTTTCTCGTTTTACACATTGCAAATTCATTAATTAAATATTTAAGATCTAATTTGCTGGGAGCTTTTCGACGGAAATTAAAGATACATATTTTAATCGATTTTGCCCTTTTTGATTCCTTAAATAGTTTTTAACTAGTTTCAATTTACTAAAAGATTTTTCAGCTGAAGCTGACAGATACAATAATTAGCATGGTAAAACATAATACAGTCGAACTTCGATAAGTCGAACGTCGATAACTCGAATTTTTGATAACTCGAACTGATCCTTCAAATCATTGCTTTAAGTCTGGAAAGTAAATGTATTTTGGTCTCGATAAGTCGAACTTCGATAAGACGAATTTCGCGATAAGACGAAATATTCTGGCGGAGGAACTTCGATAAGTCGAAATATTTCAAGGAGAAATTGGTTGAGTCTGATTGTTAACAACGCTGTGTTGATCGCTTCGAGTGGGTCAGTAGGAATTGAAACATGTGGGAGAACGAAGTGCGATAAAAACTAATAACTGACTATTTTAAATGTAAAGATGAGAATATACACATTTAAACATTTATGTACATGTTGCGTATATTATGAACATATGTACGCACAATATGTATATGTAATTACATAAACTTAGTACAAGCATATTATGTACATACACAATACACATATTGTGCGTACATATGTTCATAATATACGCAACATGTACAGGGTGTCCGGTTATAAATGTAATCCCCCTTTAACTTTTTTATTTACCCTCGTATAAAAAAATGTTAAGTACAAAAGTTGCAAGGATCTTCATATAGTTTTCTGCGGTGTTACTAGAAAAGCAATTGAACATCGAAATTCTATTGTGCAAATTAAATTAATGTTTTTCTTAAATGGGACACCCTGTATATTCTTTCGGATATCGGTAGAGCTCTTTAAGACGAGTTCAGTAATATAAGGTTTGTTGGGTCTAGCTATAATAGTTACC
>MU185629.1:0-16043 GCA_016904865.1 Pissodes strobi | reverse complement strand
GGTAACTATTATAGCTAGACCCAACAAACCTTATATTACTGAACTCGCCTTAAAGAGCTCTATCGATATACAGAAGAATATACAGGGTGTCCCATTAAAAAAAACATTAATTTAATCTGTACAGTAGAATTTTGATGTTCAATTGTTTTTCTAGTAACACTGCAGAAAACTGTATGAAAATCTTTACAATTTTTGTATTTAATATTTTTTATACGAGGGCAAATAAAAAAGTTAAAGGGGGGTTACATTTATAAGCGGACACCCTGTACATAAATGTTTAAATGTGTATATTCTCATATCATATGTATTATGTCCATATTTGCATATAATTTAAGTTTTCTTCATACTTTTCAATCTCTGTATTCAGTTTCATTCATATTGTTTTAAATATTTGTATGTGGTATCTTGTATATATACGATTTAGTAAAACTGTTTACATAATGAAACTGTTTTGATAAAATAGATTATGTACATCCTTCTCTAAAAATGTAGTAAACACCCCTCGTCTCAATAACTCGAAGTTTCGATAAGTCGAATTTTTTTTTCGGCAAATGCCGCTTCGAGTTATCGAAGTTCTACTGTAATAGGTCAATGTATATTTGTTCCAAGTTACTCTCCAAATAAATCGGCATTTTTAAAAGTCATTACTTGAATTAACTCTGCTTTTATAATTTGTAAAAGAGAAATATTGGAATATGATTTGAGAATATTTTTGTTGATTGGTAGCTCTTATGAGGTTTATATTTTGTAAACACAAAAATATACCACTTACCTTATTTAACCCTGTAAATCTAGTTGTTAACTGAGACTATAATATAATGTCAATAGCTGATAAAAACACTAATTTAAAAGAAATATTCCCTGGGATCAAAACGGTGATCTAAAGCTAATTCATCAAATACTTTTTTTAATAACTTGTCGCTTACTCTTAAAATTAGTTGGAATGTACCATTTCAGGGCAGTTGTTCGTAGGGGAGACCGGGGCTAGTTGACGCACTTTTTTCATTTTTGAGACTGGAGACAAAGTTAGACCTATGCTTGAAATTTTCCCGAGAACTCAAGGGTTTGTTTACCGATTGTGATTAAAAAATGAATCCAAAACTTCCTATTTTGGGTACAAAAAAATGTTGGAAAAAAAATTGTCAGGGTGCGTCAACCTACCCAATTCCGGGGTTTGTTGACCCAGTACCCAGGGTAAGTTGGCGCAATACCAAATAATGCTATAAATATGTATATGTCCAAAATTTATAAACAAAAAATACTCAACAACTAAATACAGGATTAATAATACTTTAAAAGATAACAGCACTAGAACTAAAAGCGTCAAAACATTGGCATAAAGTTGCTAAAAAAAGTGAAACATTAATTCTCATAAAATACTGATACGTAAATCGTAAAACCAAAAAAAAAAAAAAACGAAAACAGTAATTAACAAAGTTGATTTACATATGAACCTACGCGTCAACTAGCCCCGACTGGAGTGCGTCAACTAACCCCAGGATACAATTTTGGGCTTTTGTGCATATTGAACAAAAACTTCAATAGAAATAAAATTTGATAAACGTATTTTATTAGGAGAGGGTTTGAGCGTTCTAATGCAAAAAAAAATTTAATGGCTCGCATTCGTTACAACACTCGCCTACGGCTCGTATCTCATGTTCGTGTCTTAAAAGCCTTCATTAAGTGCTAGTTGCATAATATACTATTTTACAGTGGTAAGTTGTTATTTTCCGCCTAAAATGTTAAAGTTACAATTTTGATATGAAAGGTATTGATTAATGCAACGTTAATCTTATATATCATTATTTATTTATAAATTACTACAATAATTTTGTTGATATAGTCAAATATATAAAAATAACGACCTTGCGCATTAACATTTAGTAGATTAGTTCCAATCTCTTTAAGTATATTTTAAGAAGACAATTAACAAAATATAACAAATTACAAAACCTATAGTACTTGAGCCTGCTAAATTCAACAAAGCTGCTCACTAACTTTCAATATGAAAGCTTAACAAACTTATAATTTTTATGAGAGGTATTGTTAAATGCCAAGTTAATATTATTATTATTTATTTATAAATTACTACAATAATTTTCTTGACATAGTTTAATATACAAAAATAACGATTATAGATATATGTTGTACAATCATTAACATTTAACACATTAGTTTCAATCTCATGGTCCGTTTGAAGTATATTTAAGTAGAATTAACAAAATATAACAAGTACAAAACCATATAATACTTAAGCCTGCTCAATTCAACGAAACAGCTGGCTAACTTTCAATATGAAAGCTTAACGTGTAATGTAAACTTAAAAGTATATACAGTAAAATAAAATAACGTAATTGTTTACAAAATTCTAACAGGTATTAGGTATATACACAATACACAAACTCTCGGTACATTGATATAAAAGTAGAAAAAGGAGATATTTCCACAAACGTCTATTTTATATTCTTATAACTAGACCCGTGTAAAAATGAGCTTTCATTTAAACTTTTTGAAGAAGGTGTTGGCAGACAAAATGGCAATTTGATTATGCATAATTTTCTTGGGGCTTCCTAATACATTTGGTTCCTATTATTTAAATGGCATTTAATTGCCTTATATTATAACCTTGTACATCTAAACTGCTGATCAAGTGACCTGTAATTTTTAATGAAATTTCAAAGATAGATACGATGTAAGCTATCAGGATCGTTAGATAAATAAAATTATCCAGTATATACTTCTGTTTGTACGACTGCCAATTGCTATATTAAAAAATTTACCCAGGGCGCCAACTGAAACAATCGCATTCTTTCGCACTTTTACTTCAAAGTTCCCTAAAATAATGTTTTAAGATTCTCGTGTAAATTCCAGATTCAACATATGAGCTAGAAACAATAATTTTGAGTAATAATTAAAATTTGAAACTTAAGCTAGTCTTGGAAATTTTAAGGATCTATAGAGCTATTTCCTTACTTTTGATCAGTGTTAGCATTTTTGGTAGATTTTTCATTTCCGATTTTCAGAGATTCTTTCGTAATTTTGAGTGATAATTGGTGTAAAAACGAGACAAGGTAAACCAACAATAACGGAGTTATATCTGCTTCTGACTCATCCCCAATCTCCAGCTTAAGTCGATATATTTTTGCGTTTATAATGTTCAAATTTTTCCCTTTCTTGCACCATAAAATATATTTTTTTCTCTTGTAGGTTTATTTTTGTGTTAATTAATGCTATGTCAGACGGACACGATTCATAATGAAGACTGAAGGAAGAGAACACGGTACAACTAGGGCATTCAATCCCGTGATCCCGAAAACGGAACGTTTATAGTTATTTTTTATTACGCATGCATTATTAATCAACGATTATCGCACGCTGCAGCGTGCTTAAAATGATGTTTATGATGCGCATTATAAGATCCTTTACACAAATAGTGCACTATATAAAAATCGGCCTTTCCCATTGGTCGATCCGCATGGCCCTCCGCTAGCTACGGGAGCTCAAGAAAAGGAAACTAACCAGGTACTAACCCAAGACATACCCAAAATCAAGAAAAAAACATAATCTTTAAAAAAAAGCAACGGGGTTCGAACCCGCGTTTTCCAGGTGAGACCCAACGATCTAAACCTCTACACCACGAGAGCTCTTGACAGAAATCGATTGCATCACGCAGACATATCGTAATACGAGATGGATCGACCAATAGGAAAGGTCGATTTTTACATAGTGCACTATTTGTGTAAAGGATCTTTAAATGCTTATGATGCGCCTACCTTTTTAAAGGTTGCTATAGAAACATTTGATCATGCCAAATGTGACAGATTAATATATTCTTCAATATATCCCTTAATATTTAATATTTAAAACAATTTTGAGATTATAATGCATTCGTAATAAAAAAATAGCGTATGATATACGTGTATAAGAGGCCTTTAAAGCCCTAGCGACTTACAAAACACTCCACTGCGCGTCGTGTTTTGAAATATGACGCGCGTGCCCCCTTATACACTTATATCATAATATACTATTATTGCTTAGAAGAGGCGTATATTTTTGTTTGTTGTTTATTTAATAATTATATATGTAAATCCTTTGTTATGTTTGTTTGAGTGTCATATCAGTTAATCGCTAGGTAAGTTTTAAAATGTTGCAAAATATGACAAATGCTACAGAACCTTTTAATGTTTTTAGATAATTTCCATGGGTTGCCATGTCTTCGACAGAAACGACCAGTAAATATGTTTCAAATAGCAAGAAAGCAAATGATAAAACTTCTGTTTGGCATTATTTTTTGCCTGCAGCAGATGAAAGTGAAAAACTCCAAAGTTCATCATGTTTTGGCACGACGCCGACGGAGCTCTGGATGGGATCCCATTTGCAAAATTTATAACCTCTAAAGACCTAAGAGACTTACTAGAGGCAAAGGGTTTCAAGGTACCCAATTCGGCAGGTACCATAAACAGCAGATTTATAAAATACAGTAATAAAGTTGACTAATAGTAACACAAGAAATAATGGCTCAGAAATAGTAAGTTAAAAAATTTGCCCTTACATTGGATGAGTGGACTTCTACGTCAAACAAGCACTTCATGAACATTAATGTCCACAGCCAGCAAGAGTTTTGGAACCTGGCCGAGAACTCTATGACGGCGGAAGCATGCGTAGAAATGGTCCAAAAACGAATTTCTGAGCACAAAATTCCCTATACGAGGATACAGTTTGTATAACTACAGATGGGGCCAGTACAATGACGAAAGTTGACAAACTTATCACACCTCATCAGCAGTTGTGTATGGCACACGGGATTCAGCTAGCCGTAACAGATGTATTATATAATGAAACCGCAGATTTTTCCAGCCAAGGCACTTTTCAATTAGGAACTTCAGAAGGTGAAGAATATATAGATGATGACATTGATGACAATGGGGGGTTTGATATTTATGAAGAAAGTGAAAATCTTACTGGAATACACATCACTGAAATTTATGGTATACATTCAACAATTTCCAAGGTAAGGAAACTGGTCAAATGTTTTAAAAGGTCATCTACAAAAAACGACGTATTACAAAATTATGTGCGGGCCGAACATGGAAAAGACCTGAAACTTCTCTTAGATTGTAAAACAAGATGGAGCAGCTTGTTCATAATGTTGCAGCGTCTACTGAAAAACTGCATCAAAAAGACAATGATCGATTTAAATTTGACAGATGGTCTCCTAACTGAAGCAGAATTTAATTTAATAAGAGAAGTAGTACAAATATTAGATCCCGTACAAACAGCTGTAGAGGCACTGTCACCGAGATATGAATTTATATAAGGCAGATATTGCTATAAAGTTTATGCTGTCTGAAAGAGGGAAAATCCGGTCACCTTTAAGTACTCAATTAGAAATGCAACTAAGAACGAGAATCGAGCAACGAACAGTTCTATCATCGATCCAAAGTTATCTACACGCTCCTACAGAAAACGAAAGAGAAGAATTATTTTTAACGCTTAGCAAGAAAAGAATCCAACAAGAAATTTACAATTAATTATGTAAAATCTACTTCCACTAGTGCATCAAGTATGAAAATTGTAGATGAAAACGAAAGTGAACTTCCTCTTGCAAATTTATTGATAAAAAATATATCCCTTAAGGAAAAATTGCAAGAGGCCCTAGAAAAAATCACAAAACCTCAAAAACCTGTAATAGGATATAATAACATCGATTTATCTAAAATAATACTCAGGGAGAAGTCTTCGAAAATGTAACTGACCGAGGTTTCCAGTTGCAGTTAGCCTGCTGATGACTATTCATCCAACCAGTGTGGAATAAGAGAGGACCTTTTCAATTGCTGGAATATTGTGCAGTAAAATAAGGTCTAGTTTGAGTGATAACACTCTTGATCAGCTTGGTTTTTTAAGAAATTTTTTCAAAAAACAAGTTTAAATCCACTTTTTTCCTACTATAAGAATAGTTTTTTTTATGTTATATTTGACCACGTTATAATGCTATGTTATGTTATGCTATGTTATAATGCACTCATGTTTATGTTTATGTGTTTTTTGGTTATTTAAATTAAATGAAAAGAGGTTTTATATCAATGTTGTTTTTTGAAATAAAGCTTTGTTTAGAAAATATAATATGTTTTTACTTAATTAATAGAATAAATTCTAATGTAAGTATTTTTTTGTAAATCCCGGGATTGAATGCCCCAGGTACAGCTTAGGGGATATGTAGTAGGCAGGAGATAGACATATGAACACAGAAATAACTTTTCTGGAGACCACGATAAACAAAAAGAAGCCAAGAATGATCTCAAACGAGATGACCTGATGACATAAAGAAGATATTTCCCATTATTAATGGGTACAAAAAAGGCGCAGGACTGTACGCCTTGCAAATGATTAAGACAGCCTTTTGTTTAGAATCACCAATTTTGGTAACGAAGAATCTATACGCAGAAACTATTTTTTGTTTTGAATTGGTCCCATTTATAGCAGGCGGTAGATTTTAAATCTTTTCATTGTACTGTAAAGGCTGATTTTCCTGGACTGTGCACCGACTGTGCGCCTACCATGCTGCGGTCGTCAGGGGTCTTCTACATTTTCACAATAGGACTGGACGACCGCACACGTGTGTAAATGTAAATAAGGGCTTCAGTGCGTTTTATATGGAACATACAATTTTTTGATTTACAGTGAAAACAACACGGTAGGCGCACAGTCCTATATATGAAAATCAGCCTTTAATGGGACGCTTAAAACTAGTCTGCATACATATTGCAACAAGACGTCGCTGCATGCCATACCACTAAAATAGCAAAGGAAATAATGTTGCAAAATAATATTCCGATGGTGAAGTGGGTATCCAGTAACCTCGATCTAAAAAGAGAAAATTTGGAACTAGTTTCCTGCTGAACACCGCAAATTTAGTAGACACCATGTCAAAGTGAAATCGAGCAGTTCTGAAGCAAAAGGGAGATGTTACACAGCGGTAGAATAAGCGATTCCCTGATATAATTACTGGGCCAAACGAAATGATTCATTATTATATTACGTAATTTAGTGTTATGGACATACCTCTATTGTCTAATATTAATTTCAATAAGAAAAAAGTGAAGAAAATGCTCCAAATTACAATAATAATAGTTGGATTCAATAGATTTTGCTTTTGTGGTTACCAATGATTCCTAAAATAAAATAAACAATAAAATATTGAGTGAATCAAATGATGTTTATGAGCTCGTATACGGTAGAAGGGCGAAGCCGCCTCCTGTTCCCTTAAATCCGCCACTGTTGAGAAAGGGTGTTAGGATAAATCGACAATAATTACAGTGTTAGAAGATGCAATACTGAGGAATCAGAACCTTGCTATTTTCCATAACTGTGGCCATATTCAAATAATAATAAATATAGAAAAGAATATTATTTACCTAAATTTAGTTGTCTTTGCATACCAAGGAGACGAATGCCTTTAAGGTCTATTGAGAAGGAAAATTACAATAAATTAGTAATGACTATTGAAAAATAATGAGGACTTCTGTCAAAATCAGAGCACTCCGGAAGTGCAATTTTGCAAGATATTGCAATGAATAGTTGCCAACTCATCATTTTGATGGAAAAATACCTAGAAAGTCTATTTATTTAATTGAAAAAATATGATTTAATAAATACCAAGTGGTGCTTTCATTCTAAAAATAAGTCATGGAAATCGAAACCTTATCGAATATGTAAAATTTGAACCTCCCGAAACACTAGGAGATATAAATCAATTGGGAAACTAGTATGAGGATGAGGACAATAATTTAAATGTTAAGGAAGAGCAAAACTAGTAATAAAGATCAAGAACAAGAAAATAATAAAGGGTCAAAACGGAAGTAAACAGAACATTAATAATGCAAGGAATGAAATACTTAAGTTTTAGAAGAACAAGACTCGAAAGGAATAAAAGAACAATTAATGGAAAGTTGAAAAACAGAAAGTGCAGTGAAATTATCGACATTTTTAGAAAGCAAATTTGGCAAATTATGTACAGGGTGATCCCCTATAATGTCGCCCCCCTTTAACTTTTTTATTTTATTTTTATTTTGTGCGTATAAAAAATATTGGAAAAATGATCAGTATACAGGGAAAAACAAAAAGTTAATTTTTTTTCAATGAAACACTATACAGTGTGTCCCAGGATAGGTGGCCGAATAGGACAAATGGACCAAAAATTTTTGAGTTTCAAATTAGTATTTTGGGATTATGGTCTGCATGGTCTCAAACGACAATTCACCAAATTTTACTCAAATCGGTCTTATACAGGGTCAGTTATAACGAATTTCGGAAAAATCGGCACTAATGAAGTACCTTTAATTTTGAAGTTAGAGCAAAATGTTATTAAGATACATTGTTCAGAATTAAAATTTACGTCATTATCTGGAGTTATACCTCGTTAATTTAATGGTATCTGAAAAAAATTTCGTATAACTTTTTGCCATTAAAGCATACAGCACACCTTAAAGCACACACCAAGCATACCTGTATCTCAATAACTTTACACCTGCTTTTTAAGAGCTATTTTGACGTTCACAAAGCCAAACTTGTCTACAAAAACATTAATTAATAATAAGAGAAAATTCAAGTCAATATCTGATAAATATTTTTAATTTAAAATACCCCGTAAGATTGTTGCCGATAACAACTACCAAAAAAATAATTAAAACAATTTTAACTTCAGAATATGACATGCCCTTTAATTCTGAACAATGTATCTTAACAACATTTTGCTCTACCTTCCAAATTAAAGGTACTTCATTAGAGGCGATTTTTTCCAATTTCGTTATAACTGACCCTGTATAACACCGATTTGAGTAAAATTTTGTGAGTTGTCGATTCAGACCATGCAGACCATAATCCCAAAATACTGATCTTAAATTCAAAAATTTTTGGTTCATTTGTCCTATTCGGCCACCTATCCTGGGACACACTGTATATGAATTTATTTTTCAATTTTTCGTAAAATTCTAAGCATATTTTATCTATGGTGTTATACCTCTAGAGTTAGTAGTTTCACAGCTATAAACAGTTGAAAATCGGTACTTTGGCTACTTTTCACCTGGTAGCAAGAAGATCATTAGAGATGGAGTAAAATGAATGCCACATTCCTATCTTAACTTTTCAAGGGCTATCTGACGGTACTGACTGGCAAGCGGTACCATGGGTACCAAATCTGGTACCTCTGTAGGTACCATCAGTTAGCACCCTCAGATAGCTCTCGGAAAGTTAAGGCCGGAATGTGAAATTCATTTTACTCAATCTCCAATGATATTCTTGCTACCAAAGTGAAAAGGAGCTAAAGTACCGATTTTCAACTGATTATAGCTTTGAAACTACGAACTCTAGAGGTATAACATCATAGATAAAATATACTTAGAATTTTACGTAAAATTCAAAAATAAATTCATATATAGGGTGTTCCATTGAAAAAAAATTAACTCTAGAGGTATAACATCATACATAAAATATGCTTAGAATTTTACGAGGAATCGAAAAATAAATTCATATATAGGGTGTTCCATTGAAAAAAAAATTAACTCTTTGTTTTTTCTCTGTATAATGATCATTTTTCCAATATTTTTATACACAGAAAAAAAGTATTTTTCAGTACCTACATAACCATACTTTTAATTTTTTTGAGACACTTAAAATAAAAAAGTAATAGGGGAACACCCTGTACACTGGAAGCAACAAAAAATTTTAATACGCAACTTAGTATGTCGAGAACGCGCAAGGACAAACCACTACAGCAACAATGGACAGACGCTCATCATCGCTTTTTTATAGCTTAAACGTTGGCGAAAAACTCTTCCTGTATGTAAAACTACGTCTTTAAACGCGATTGGTACGCGCGAGAAATGAAGAATGGAGCGTGAGAAACGCGGTAACAACTCTTATTTTGGAATGTCCAATGTCCTAACCGAGATGAGAGATTTTCAAAGCGTCAGAAGTTAGCAGCAAATGAAGAATTTTCTAGCAGTTACCAAAACTAACAAGTCATTATTTTCGTCGAGATACAAAAGAAGTTTGGAGCAAAATTTTCAACTGACAGTAGCAATACATTTATGAAGTTGGTTAATAAATTAGGAAAGATCGCTGAGATACATGCCTGGAGTCTGAAGCAGATGATGTAGGTAAAGCCTGGAAAATAATAAAAAGCAAAAACAGGGTACGGTAATGGAATTGTTAGGTTATTACCGGGCGGTAAAAACTTACACACTGACGTTAGCAAATTCTTCTTGCTCTAGAATAAAACTAGTCTGCCAGATCTTTAATTTTTTTTACTTAATTACATAAGACCCCGGCGCCGTATGCTACTGGACGATGGGTAAGGAAGCGTCAACATTGGCACCGTTGGTTGCTAGTGTATATTTCTCTTCATTAAAAGCGTTGCTACCATAATATTCTATTTAGATGGATGCACGTATCAAAATAGAAATAGCGTTTGATGTATAAAATAATATTTATCCAAGAAAGTGACACATGCAAATGAAATGCGAGTGTCCATGCGACTATTCAAAACAAAAATTGAAGAATCGTTCTACTGAAATCCCTAATGATTATTTCCAAGTGATAAAGGAAGCTAGCCCCGCCGTCTGTTGAAGTTATAACTACTTTAAAATGTTTAAATTAATCTGGTTTATGATGTTATTTATATCTGGCAGCGACTTTACTAAATATACTTCACGCTAGCACAAGACACGCTCACCGTAATATGTCAGCTTTAAAAATCTCCGATATACTCGACGCCCGCACATCGCACTAAATATACTGCGCTCCAGCGTATCAGCTAATTTGTATTAAGTATTTTTAGGGAAAGTAGATGTGTAGGAGCTTGACTCAAGTTGTAGTGCTCTGGTTTAGAATAGGAGGCAATGGGTTCGATGCCCGGCTCTGGCAATTATTTTTTTTTATTTATTATTTCTTCGGGTTAGTTAGTTTTTTGGCAAACGTTTGGTTAGTTTTTGTTGGGGTTGCGCTCCGCAACAAGCGAAGCGAGCGGAGGGCATTGCATTGCATGAAAATGTAAAAAATCTTTGCATCTCAAAAACGGGCGAAAAAGACCACAATATAAGGTATATTACTGCGGTGGATCTGCTGGAGCACAGTATATTTAGAGCGATGTGCTGACGCCGAGTATATCGAAGATTTTTTGAAGCTGACGTATTATGGTGGGCGTGTCTTGTGCTAGCGTGCAGTATATTTAGTAAAATCGCTACCCGGCAAGAATATTCATTGAATTAAAGCTCTTACCTATAACGAAGGAAGAATCGGTTACAAGCTAGATCTTGATCAGTAGTTTTATGCACTACTAAACAGATAAAAAATCTACCAAAAAATATCGCAGGCTCTTAGGATCATATACCATATAAGAAATAACTACATCTTTCTACTTACTATTACGTTCTTTTTTTTTAAGTTCGATTATCGTTTATTTCTAATACCTTAACGACCGATATTTATTCCATACAACACCTTGTATTGTCACTTTGATAAACATTTGTAATGCAATACTTCCCTCGTAACTGCAATAAATCTCCAAGACAATGTTTTTTAAATGTATGGTCTTATTCTACCGGCATAAATTCAATAAAATTAGTAAATCTAATCACTCAACACTATCTATTTGAACAAAAAATGCATTTTCTGACAAAGGTCAATTTTGCATTCGGCATCGCCGATAAGGAATATTTATATTAAAATGCTCAAAAAATTGGCAATATTTAAACTAACAACATTCTATTTAAGATCTTAAAAATTCTGTCGTGTAAAATGCATTTATTTATGGAATGGAGTATCTTACTTAATAAAATGGATTGAATGAAAATGTTCCTTTAGAACTGCAAACTAAATTAAAAGTAATTCGATCACATTTTGAAACTAGACTTATTATTCAGAGAGCCCTAGATTATATGATATATGTGCATGGAACTTCATTTTCTTTAAATCTCCTACTGTTGCTTTCAGGTGACATGCGAAATTTTCCGGATACCATTGATTGCTTCGACAAGTCATTAACTAAATAATAAAAAACAGTCTACAAATTACTAGGGGCTTTTAAAGAACCACTAGAAATTTGGGGTCACTAGGTTAAAATTTTAAAAACACACACTTCTGTAAAAATAATAAAATATATGTCGGCCCTGAAACCACAAATTTACGTAATTGAAAAAAAAAAACAGTGCATGAAGCCTCCTAAGTCGCTCTTCTACTATAAAGCATACATTACTCGCGCAACTGTATTTTCAATTATGCTACTTGGTACTTTCAGGAACGATATCATGCAGAAGAAACATGGCATTTTTTAACAGCTACAGAATATGCAAATATTATATATTTGCATTCGCAGGACTGGCACTAACCAATGTATGGCATATTCAATATATCGAAAATAAAGTACTTCATACCCTGCGTCACAAAGAACTAACACAAGTTACAAGTTCTGTATAAGGAATTTATGATTTTGGGATATATTTTACAAAATATATATTTTTATGATATGATTTAATATTTGTAATAACCGTTTTGAAAAATCAAAGACGCTATTTGACTGTATCAAAATATACATACACATAGTATACGCACCTATTTCAGGTACAATATTAGTTAAAAATTTGGTAGATTAATAATTTTAAATAGAATACGATATCATGTGTCTTCGTTTATAATAGATATATGTACTAATAAATTTGATTTAGCCCGTTTACTTAAGATGAATTGTACAGGCTGATATATATTTTGATACCTCAGGCACTAGTTGGATTTTTTTCAAATTGTTACAGAACCAAATGAACACCGGAAAGTATTAAATAAAAATATAATTCGCTTCTTAAATTGGCATATCATAAACCTAGATGCATCTAGTGTCCAGATTTTACATATTTTAAAAAACTACATAATCTAAAGTGTTTGACATAAACGGGAAGTTGATAGTAGCAGATGGATTACTGAATACTAAGAAAGAACGTGTATACCCATTTTGTTCCAAGTCAAACAGTTTAAACTCTACAGTTTTCCAAAATGAGTAAAATATCATGTGAACTTAGGTATAGGATACTTAAAATCAGCGTTAGAATCCGCTAATATATAGCTTAGTTAATCCATTACAAAAAAATATTCATTTCATTTTTAACTTTCCGATGCTGACTTTTTCTGCACATCCCATTTTGACAATTAAAATAAACCCCAAGAAGATATATCATTAATAGTATACTCTGTAGATGGCTATCAATATATACCTGGCCACCTTGTCATATTTTCACATATCAAGGGGTTATGAAATCGAATCGGTATAACTAAATAAAATGGTTTGCATTTTTCTATTTCAATATGGATACCAACTGTTCATCAATCAATTACAAACTAAAATAGAATATAATTAGTGCGGCTTACGCTGCCTTTACTTTTGGAGATAGAAAAAGACCTTCGAAATGCAAGTTACCAGCTATAAGAAGTTGCTTTAGGAAAAATAAAATTAACCGCAAAATCGAAATACTGACCCAACCTTTCCATTTTTTCTTAACGAAACACCCTATATAACATTGTTTAGAATGGTAGTTTTCTCCTGTTTTCAAAAATATAAGATTAGTTGTTATTTAGATAGGCTTCAATATTTCCTGTTAAATATATTAATTTTTCGCATCATTAGGGAACAATATCCAAACATTGCCATGAATTAAATGAATCGGCTGAGTAATCATGGGCACCTCTATCTAGTATGTTGGCATGGGAATCTTTGGATACTATTCGGCAATGATCTATTACTCAAAAATGGCTTATATAAATCTTAATTACGCTTTTATTTTTAAAATCAGGGCTTTAATTCTAAGTAATCTTACATAGGGTGCTTCAAAAAAAAAAAGCTCAAGTCATTTATTCGTTTTTGCGAGGCTAATCTAATTTTTCTTAAGGCAGCAAATCTTATAGCTTGTAATAAGTTGTACAACTTTCATTTCGAAAGTTTTTTTTTCTAGTTCCAATAGTAAAGGCAGCAGAAGCTGCACTAATTATAACGAAACCATCCTATACAAGCTATTATATTTCAAGTTTTACTGTTTTACTGCATCTTATGATGCTTTATAGTAATATCGAAAAGACAATTTATTTTATAGAAAAATATGTTAATTATAATGCTTGGCACCAAATTTTAAAAATTGTACATTCTGTCAAAATTTAATTGCACATTGGATACTTTAAAAGGCTTAACGCAAATGTACGTTTTTTATCTAAAAAAGAATGCAATATTTTTTTCATATCCTTTACAGTTCAACTAAACTAAATTAAAAAAAGCTACCGAAGCATAGCTCCAGGGTCACAACTACTCCTTAGTTCTAGTACTAACTTTAAATCTGTCGGCATTACGGTCACTCTTTTGGCATGGGCAGCACACATATTTGCAAAAGTAAAAATCTCTGTCAAATAGGCTTCTGACACTGCTTGTAATGCCTGTAGACAAATAAAGAAATTCATAGATGTTATACGATTTAAAAAATTAATTTGAGAAAAGGACAGCGCACACATGTTGTCAATTTGAATGGCTTGCAATTAATTGATCAGTAAAACTATTCAATAGTTTGGTCGCAAAAAGAACGACTGAGCAGCAAAATTGGACAAGCAAAAATAAAGCAAATTGTCGTTATTTTAATGATGGTATGAACAACCATAAATAACCATAATAAAATAACTAAAATAAACATTTTCCCCCAACTAAGGCAACACTTTCATATTTAGCATGTTCACCATCTTTAAAAATAAAAAAGCAGGGGGTTAGTTATACTTTTTTTTTTCAAAGTCAAGTAACGATTCATTGCTGTACAACATTAAATGTTTTTTTTTTATAAAGCTCGTAAAAAATAGGTAAAATAAGATAACCGCAAAAACAAAAAACAATAAAACAGTAACAAATTTGATAAAAAATTCCAAAAATTAAACACAGAAGAACAAATGCACACAACAGTTTCCAAATATGTAAAAGCCCGAAGGAAGCAAATGCATTCTCAGACAATTCTACAGCAGAATAAGAGGCCTTCACAATCAGCAGCTTCTTCATATGTCATTCAAATATTCTGGGAGATGCTGGGTTTTTAATATAAACGAGAAGGTGGTTGAAGATATTAACACTCATAAAAGACCGATTTTCTTGTTAAAGTTAGGGTAGGTAGGAGTGACGTAAAATCCAGTGATCCCAGCTTGGATACCGGGAATTCTTCACCATGCACCTCGATTGATATTTAAAGACGATGTAAATAGTTCCAAGAATATATAAACATCAGATAGTTAATATCTCCTCGTGAAGAAAAACTGGTCGACACGAAACCCGGCTAACGGACGCTCATTTTTTGGGTAATAAACAGCATTTGAAATATATAATTGCTCGAATTTTCCCAGAAACATGCAACTTAACCTTAAACAGCGCTAGTCATCAAATAAACATCAGGGGAGGGTAACGTTGCCAATTCTCAATTCCCATTAATTTAAAATACGAAGACGAAGAGTATTATTAACCACACGCATGGCCCTCCGCTCGCTTCGAGGCTAACCCAAATTTAGAAAAAATAAACTAATCCCAAACTTAAAAAAAAAAATAAACAAACATAACCTTAAAAGAAAGTCTTGTCACCGACGGGAATCAAACCCGGAGTGGCGTGTAACAAACACGAAATCGTACCACTGGGGAGGGTATGGCCGTTGTAAGGACTTTGCTTAAACGTAAATACCCGGGGGGTAATTCTATACGTTTGACCAATGTTGCCAAGAATCGGCAACGTTGCGCTCATTCCCAGCTGATTTATATTTTATGACTAGCGCTGTTTAAGGTTAAATGAAACATGCATGAAAGCATGCATAACGAAAATGGGATCCAAAGAGCGACCAATCAATGAACTCGAATTTTTGGGCCAAGCTTTTGATCACTAATCCTACGAGCAAAACAACCAGATGTCCGCCTATGAAATTTGCTGCCAGGTTTGATCTGAACTGGAGCATTATATATATATATATATATATATATATACTTCGAA